>JAJVSH010000046.1:115031-187512 GCA_021460005.1 Tetramorium alpestre | reverse complement strand
TTTTTTGTGTTAAACACCAAATACATTAAGTTGTAATAAATTGCGACAATACCTGTTAATTATAATATTATAAAGAGTTAATTATAATATTATAACCCTGTTAATTATAATATTATATTATATAATATTATAAAGATATAATCTCACAGTAAATGTAATAAACTTCCAATTATAGGATATTTAGCATTTTGAGTTTATCCATCTTGTTATCAATATTGTTATTTTATGCTTTCAACATGGTATTTTAACATCATTTATTTGGTGTGTTTATATATTGAAAATGCAGCTTTTTCGCGTAAACAGAACATAAATCAATAAAATAAATTAAGCTTCAAGCTTTCCTTCTGTACATAAAAATGATTAATATTTATTTTTATTTTACAGCCGGGGCTTATAATTGTCATTGACGTTGGAGGCTCTGTAATTTGGATAACGAAAGAAGAAAGATCAAAATGCAAAGAGGGACATATTGTCATTAACGGCAGAAAAGCGCTTGAATTGGAACGGAATGGCCATGTCATGGCCATACGCGACAAGTGCATCGCCATCTTCCTCGATTACAGTGTTAATGATGACAACACGATTAACGCCACTGGCATTAATAACAAATTATACCAGTGAAGCCGGTGACTTTGATAATATCACGAAAGATGTCATTGAAAACGAAGAGGAATATATACCGTACAGCGAGCGACCAGAAACATATATTGTACCAATCGTCTTTCTTTTAATTCTATTAATCGGTCTCACTGGAAATGGTGTGCTCGCCCTTACGATCCTTCGACACACAAACATGAGAAACGTACCCAATACATACGTCCTCTCACTGGCACTTGGAGATTTACTGGCACGTAACATTCATTCATGTATATAGATATGCACAGATTCCTTTCTACAGGAAATCCTGTGATGCGTATAAAATTGCTCGTATATACCCGCCATGTAAACCATTAATTTAAGCGGGCTTACATGTTCCAATGAAATGCTGGCGAATATATTCGTGCAATTATAAATATTCATAAAAAAATACGTGTCTTCTATTTTAATAAAACGTCTAATTTTATTCATTTTCGTTATATTGCACTGCATATATTTTTTGTATAGGCATTTCAATTAGATTTTATAAATATATATGTTGCGTATATATTATAATACTCTCTCACTTTTTAATAATATTTTCTATAACTCTTCTTTTCTACTACTTACTATTTCCTTGCCATTTTAACTGTAAATTATTTGACTTGTAAATAGATCAATATTTAATACGCAAATTTGAATACCACGGAAATGCAAAGGATACGGAAACCGTGTAACCCGATTTGAAAATGGCGTACGGAAAAGAACTATATGTATAAAGTTGCGACCATTTGTCGATATGCTAAAACTTGAAAGTTTCATGTTATTAGTATGTTAAGACATACAATAAATAACTTTAATATGTACGATAATATCATGATAATTTCTAATGTGCAAATATTCTAATATGTGTAATCGCTTACGCGCAAATACTTATTTAACATGATAAAATAAAAAGAACACATTTTAACTTCTTTTAAGAACACATAATTCATTTAGTTATAGAATACTTTTATATATATACATATATCTATAGATGGAATTGACATCGATCATGGTTAATCTATGTATGACCGAGTTAAGTAAAACGTTATTAAAGTTTTGACGTAACGTCATCTTAAACTTTTGATGGATAGCAAATTGCTCTTTTATCTTCTTCTTTTTCAAAAGTTATTTTAAATTTCCGATGCAGTTTCTCTTTCAAATAAACATCGCCGAAAAATTTCACATTTATAGAAAGTATAGAAAATCAATAAAACTTTGCTCGATGTCATCTATAAAGTACCAAGTTTAACATAAACTGAAGATATTTATACCAACAAAATGTCTCATTTTTTACGGTTTAAAAATTTATCGTCTAATTGTTATTAGAGATTACATAAAAATGTATGCATATACATACATTTGTATATAATATTTGTGTATATGTGTTTATACATATGTGTATTAAATGTATATATGCGTTTGCAATAGAGAACAAGTTAATTTTGTTATCAGATTTAATACACTTGGTTATATCTGGTAGAAGAGCAAAATCGATTGGTTTCAGTATGACGTATAACGTCGTTTACATACATACAGTAGTACGAGTCTGTCGATTCTCGCACCGTCGCTTCACGGCAAATCCTATGTAATACCGACGGCTCGACTCACGCCTCTCAGCCATGCATACCAAACAATAGTGTTAACGCGACCGGAAGGTGGTTCTTAGCCAGTAATATTAACTAGCTCTTATATTATATATTACTGGAATTTCAGGCGACAGCTTCTTTGTTCGATGATCGGCTATTCCAAAATTTAGACTACATTTTTTATTAGGCAAATAAGTAATTTATATTTTTATCAATGTTACACGTAGTCGTGCGTCGATAACCTTACAAACTTACGACGACAGATGTATATTTACCGCTTTTAACGAGAAAGTCTGGTATCGACTAGTGCGGTCGGTTCTGTCACAGTACGGACTGCTCAAATATCAGATTTCGATTTGAGGTTTTAACAAATGTCGACGACTATAAATTGAATAAAAGCAATTCAGATCGAGCTTGTAATCAAATAATCAAGTATTAAAATTTTACACTGTATACGTTATATGTTATTATTGTTTTCTTGCGTTTAATCGATTATTGTGTAATTCCTCAATTTATTTTATAGGTAATACTAACATGCATCCCATTCACCTTTACCGTCTACATTTTGGATTCCTGGCCTTTTGGACTATTACTATGCAAATTCTCCGAGTGCGCAAAGGATATATCTGTCGGAGTTTCCGTTTTTACTTTAACTGCTCTCTCGGCAGACAGATTTTTTGCAATCGTGAATCCTATGCGAAAATGGCACACAGGTATTGTGCAATTCGAAATCGTATTGGAAGGAACTATGCGATATAAATCAATAAGATAAATAATTTTATTACAATAATAATTTACAAGAGATAATTGATATCTTTCTTGATATTAATTAATAAGTAAAATAGTATATTTTTTTATGATTTATTTAAGGTAGTGGAAGACGAGCAACAAGCTTAACTATAATCATTGCGGTACTGATTTGGATTTTGGCTATAATATGCGCAATCCCAGCTACCTTCTCATATATAAGAGTCTTCAAGGTTAATGCAAACATAAGCTTTTGCGTAAGTCGGATCATCGTATTCATAACTAGTCTCGTTTTAGATTGAGCCTCTATAACTCGGCATTAATCGCTATGTGTAGATTGCTCAAACGAACGATGTATTTCTCAATTTTATAAATCATATAGCAAAGACCTAATTGATTTTGATATACATATACATATACATGTGTCTCATAATTGAAGGTGTGTTATCCGTTTCCGGAGGAATTTGGACCGACCTATCCAAAGGTGATACTAATATGCCGCTTCTTCATCTACTACGTTATTCCTCTCAGCATTATTGCCGTTTTCTATATGTTGATGGCCAGACATCTTATGCGCAGTACGAGAAATATACTCGGCGAAATGCAAGGCCAGGTAACTTGCATATATTTAATTACAATTTAATTGTAACATGCGAAAATACTAGACGCTTCATCAAAATTTAAATTCTCTCTTTTTGTTTGTCTATTTATTTATTTCTATCTCTATTTCTAAATACTGTTTTATCGTACGATCTTTGTTAGGACGATCAAGTTTCACTACATTTATTATAATAATAATCGACTTAGTTTATACAATAAACATTACGTATTCTTCTTTTGCGCACATATTAATGCCCACTATATTTTAGGTGAAGCAAATTCAAGCCCGTAAGAAGGTGGCAAAGATGGTAATGGCTTTCGTCATTGTGTTTGCTGTTTGCTTTTTTCCACAACATGTTTTCATGTTGTGGTTTTATCTTCATCCAACTGCTGAAAAGGACTATAATGCCTTTTGGCATTACTTTCGTATTTTGGGTTTCTGCCTTGCTTTCACCAACAGCTGCATCAACCCTATCGCTCTCTACTGCGTGAGTGGTACTTTTAGAAAGTACTTCGACAGGTAAGTTTAAAGTTGTAATATCTATCATAATAGTACTTTGACAGGTAAGCTTAAAGTTGTAATATCTATCATAATAGTGACAAGTCAATTTACTCCGTCAAACAGATTGCAGATTAGGAAAAACGAAAGGCAATTTTTTGCAAAAAATAACTTTAAGACATTAATGGATATTTTTCTAATTTAAATACTTTTATATTAAAAAAATGTAACACATTATTGTACACTTAAATAGTTCAAAATCTCTTTTTTGTCCTATATACTCTAATGAAAACTCTTTCAAAATTTCCTTCTTGGACCGAAACTAATAATAGCTTAATCGATACACTCAGTTGACTGATCATGTCTAAACAACTTTGCACTAGATACTTGTTGTGTTGCACCAAGAAGAAAATGCGAAGGCGACATCGACGATCGTCAGATCTAAGCTCGCGCGGACGAGGGCAAAGCTTTTCACTTGTCAATTCAAGAAAGTACATGGGCGATTTTCGCCGAGAACAACGAAGTGTGATGCGCCTCTCCACCATGACGGGTGATATACGATCTACAACTCCGATTAAAGAGCAAGAAACTACTATCACTTTGTCAGCGTATCCAAATGGCACTGACGAGTCATTAAAGAATCAACGAGCTTTGACAGAATCAACTGTACGTGATCGATTAGTTACTTAAAGATGTCACTGTCATATTTCTTTTTTCGTTTAGATAAAATAAGTTTTGTGTTATTTAATATTGATTAAGTAAATTTACATTTTAATGATATCTTCTCACGAATTTAAGCTTCAGATTGCTGAATCGCGATACATTTAATCGTAGCATTCGAATAAAAAAGTCAAATTTATTATACATATATCAATTAAATAATGAAAATCATTAATATTTAGTGATCATATTAAAGTGGCCTGCTTACTTGCAATTTAAGATAATGTCACGCGAACAAATTTATGTTTCGGTATATTTGTATTATATTTCGTCATGTACAAAGAATCATATTTGACTACAAGACATTAATAATAGCAGAGTTAGTTAGCGACAACTGAAGTCAAATAAAGTGGCTTCGTATGCTTTTATGAAGAATCTTAGTATACATATATTGCCCGACCAATAAACACTACATTCCGCCGAATGAGTTACAGTATTATAGACAACCGTATACAGCTGTGTGTACAGAAAAATAAATGCGTAGAATTCAAAATTATTGTCAAATAATTTAAATTATTGTACAGGTAGGGTAGACCGAGGCGAATCGAATCACAGGGCGAATCGGATCGGAAAATAAGAATTGAGATCGTATTTGATCATACATACATTCATCAATACACCTAGTCATGTAAAATACAAATAATTATTATGACTAGATGTATTGATAAATGTAACAAATACGATCTTAATTCTTATTTTGATCCGATTCGCCTCGATCTACCATATATAATGAAAAAATAAAAAAGAATCATGTACAAGTTTATGGCATAATATAATATTGATCTTGATTGTATATGGGAGAAATAAAGAATTCTGCAGCGAATTATATTTTTGTGTATTTGTAATTAATTACTGCATATAAATGTATATTAGTTTGTATTAATAATGTAAAACACAAGATATCAAAGAATCCAGTGGCTATTGTAACAAATGTTAAAAATATATGGAAATTAAATATAGAATATTGTAAATTGAAATTGGATATTTGTATAAATATTTCAAACCAAAAATTTCGTAATATGTTTTCGTGTAAGAAGAATTTTTTGTTGTAAAAGAAAAGTACTACTAATTATTATGTTCATAACAATTATAAGAATCCAATTTGTTATTTGTATGTTATCATAATCATTTTATTCGTTATCAGAAAAAAATTATCTTATTAATTTATTTAATCTTTTTTAATTTTAATTTCTATTTAAATTTCAGTGAACAAATAAAATAAATTTCGCGTGAAATAAAATATATTTAATATAGGACCAATAAAGAAATTATTAATATGTACAAAAAACATATATATTATTAATTTTTTGCAATAATATTTGTTTCGATCAAGTAATGATACGTTTCCATTTGATATTTTTATTTCGGTTCAATAAAGTTACCGTTACTCTCTGGCAGTTGTTTTTTTAAAATATAACTTTATCTATTCTTTGAATTTTTAACTTTATCATTTAATTGTAATGCAAAAGAAGTCAGTAATATGTATGAGATTTCATGTATGAGATCAGATTTATAATCAATATAAAATATTTTCAGTTGTGAATGTAAAATAAAATTTTATAGTAATTTTTTATATAAAACACGATATTATATAAGGTGCTAAAAAATTTAATTTCCTACGTCTGTAAGGTTTGTCTCTTATAATGCAATGTATTTGTGTAGACAATCCTTGCATAATACCGATGAAATTGCAATCTATAAATATTCGTTATAAAATTGCTCCGTATTCAAAACCAAAATTTACATATTTCTAAAAAAATTGAGTTTATTACGCGATCTAACGGCTTTGTAACAGAACAGCTGCAAGTACATTTCTATGCAAATTCCTATTTCCATATTTTTGTACCACAATTAGAACATCAAATCCCTTTCTCAAAGAAGAAAAAGATATTGTTTTTCTTTTAAAACTCTAATATACAATTCAAATTATACATAACTAAATTATATTACATAATATCTTATGCTGTATATAATACGTGTATCATATCGAACATTAAATTCTTAATAATGCTTACTAATAAAATATAGTTTTGTAACAAATGATTAATCAATATTTCTTTCAGTAAAAATAAAATTAATGATTGATACAAATAAAATAACTCCATGTCTTATTACATATTGGTTTTTATTATATATTAGTGGCAATTCTTATTTAAAAAACAGGATATGTTGCTATTATCATTTATTGAAAATTGAATGTCAGTATTTGATATTTTTCGCTATCGGTAACTTGATAGATATCATAAGTAGATATTGTAAATATTGAAGAAGTAAAATTATTAACTGTTAGTGCACTATGTATATTTTGGATTTATAAATATCTATAAATATCTATACGTGTATATAAAAATAGATTATTGTATTTCTTTCTTAATTTCTTAATTTCTCTAAAATATTTCTTTCTAATTAATGTACGGTAAATTCTTATTATTTATTTGTAGATTAAATAATTTAAAAATATTCATATAGGTAGAAGTTTTTTTTAGTAAATTCTTCAATAACTTTTATATATAACATAAATTTTAATTACAAGTTTAATTATTTTAATTGTTTACTTTATCTATAAGAAAAAAAAGGAAAACTATATATGACAAATTGTTTTAATTTTAACATATAAGAATAAATTAAAATTATATTAATAAAAAATCATTATAGAATGTAATTTTTTGTTAAATCCTATTTGTTAACTTAATATTGATCTCAAGCTGATAGCAGCAAATTCGTAAAGATTGCAATAGATGGCAACACTGTAGTGATTATCAATTATATCTTTTCACCAAAATTGTATTTTTTTAATACATTAAAAAAGAAGATAAAAGATTTAATCATACTAGTTACCATAATAGTTAGATATAATAAATAAATAATATATTATATAATTTTTAATTTATTAACTTTATAATTTTATTCATTATTTCAAGTTTTAAAAATTCTAAATTTTTAATTAAAAAATTTGACATTCATAACTTTGTTTTTAAAATTTATTGAATTTAAATATTTAAAAATTTTTAATATAATTGAGAATATAAAATTTATTAATGTTTTAATTTCTAAATTATAGAATCTTATTTTTCTTAAAAATTAAAATAATAATTTTCTTAATTAAAAACTTTTAATTTAAAAACTTCTTTTAACTTTAATTAAAATTAGTGCTCATTAACATTTATAAAATGTTTATTAATATTATTATTAATAAATTTATGCACTATTAATTTACTCGACATTTGACTGTCAAAAAACGTGATAATAGTAGATCACGATACGAAGATTACAATATGAATTGAGATAATTAATTATTATCACAGAAAAGGAGCAATAAATTACATCTATTTTACATCTTTTTTTTAATGAATAAAAATAATCGTGATCAAAGTATAATACATATTATTTTATTACGGTAATAGAACGTTGCGTGGCTAACACAACAACAACGTGGGAAGATAATAGCCTTATGTGCGATATACGAAGAAAATTAGTTTATGAATCACCGACCCCGCCCGTCCGATTACTGATTAAAAATAATTAATCTTTCCCGCAAATTAAAAACCAGCATAAAGACTTCAGTTGTTAAAAAAGAATTTAACTATACTTAAAAGATACATGTGTGTATACATATATGTATATCTTATTCATAGAAATGCATATAAACAATTTGATCGTAACTTATGAACAGATTTCCAATTTGTTTGGACCGCGAGCACCTAATACCAGGATATACAATTCTTAAGATAAGAGCTTGGTACAAATGAATATCTCTACAAGAATTTTCTCGGTTACCCAAATTCGATGGCAATCGCAGCTCCGGAGTAGTTTCTACCTTACAGTATTAGTAATCTGATTTTGGTGCGGCAAGGCTTTACTGGTATCTCTATCTGCTATTCTAAAAGACTTGAGTGCTAGTAGATAGTACTTATACATATACACGATAAATAAAAATACTTTCTTTGTTTTCGTATTGTTTTCGTTTACACGCGTTTTTCATATAATATACTTTGAACGTTTTCGTAAATTAAGGATTATTTAATTAAGGATATTAAATAAAAGTATAATTAAAAGAAATTTTTATATCCTACATAAAAAATCATAGATTTTCTTCGAAATTTATGCTCGACAAAAAAAGTTTTTTAAATACCTATATAAAAAAAAATAAAAACTGCCATAATTTCAAATTCTTATTTATTTAAAAAATGTTTTTATTTTTTATATTTATTTATTACTTTTATCTGTTATATAAATATATTTTCAACATATACCATTTTTGTTGCTCTTGATATATTGTGGCAACATCAGATGTTATGGTACATCAAGTATACTATTGCCATCTTTCAAAAGATTTTCGAGTTTCACTTATGACGCTTAGTCTTGTTGATTTTGTTCTCGAAGATCCTAGACTTAAATGATATCAGTTGACGTTAAATTACGAATCACAAAAGCATTGGCAGAAATATATTTTTTAGCATAAATATTTTTATAATTCTACGCATCCCTCAACAACACGGGAATATAGCTCGTTAAATAAAATAGATTATTTCAGATCGATTGTTCTCGATTGCATATTATATTTGGTTTACGCGAATGTATCCGCTTTAATATTCATTTCTGAACGTGTTGCTATATGAAAAAATTTTGCAAAAAATGCTTATATAATATTTGATAATAAAATTTGAATAAAGTTCATATTTAACTATTAATTATCTATACTAATGTATATTAAAACTTCTTTCATCAAGTTTATTAACGTTAAATCAGAACAAAGACTTGCATAATCGTTTCAACTTTCTTATATGTATAATAAAAGTTATATATATCTATGTATATACACACATATACATATAGTACATACACATATACATATAGTTGAGTAATTCTTACATATAAAAAGTATTCACTTCGGTTTTAGTAAACTAGGACGCGTGATATTAAATTCTCCTGCTATCGCAAGAACTCTAACGTGCCATCCTCCTGAAAAAGAAACTCCCTATGAGCATTCGGATCAAATAATGGCGTGACATGTTCCATTTGCATTTCGCATTTTTCATTCGTTACGGCGTAGCAGCAATTCCATGACCAGAGGCATGCCATTAATTTCAATAACATTCATAAGTTTTTTATCGGGGCGTTTTTGCATGAGAGAATTGCGTTACACAATTTAACATAAGTTACTGGATCACCATTGCACAGTTTTAATAAAAATTCCAAACTTCAAGAAAATGGAAAAATATGCTCCATACAAAAGCGCACCCGGCTGAATCTGAAAAAAGCTGACGCCAAAGCTTTTTCTCGCAACTTCATCGAATCGGCCGCGTGAATGGTTAAGAGGGTAGAAACTTGTTAGCTGACTGATTCAGATGGACAAAAGCTGACGATTTCACGTGTGAGCTCTTAGGATCGAGACAACCAGAATGCTCAGTTCTCATTGTCGAATATTCTTTCATCAGTTCCCGTCATCGCTTTTTGGGTCTCTCCACCAAAGATAAAGAATCATTTCACGCATTTTACTTTTATCCCACAGAGATTGTTAGGATCAATACTATTATCCATCTTTGGCTGTCTTGGCCCGATTTAATTAAATGTATGCAAGAACAAATTGAATTGATCAAATATCATAGATTCAGATTACTTTATTTTTTTAAGACAGACAGCATTTTTTTCATAGGCATTATAATAAAAAAATGTACATTTTTTCGTAGCAGATGAAACAATAGTAGCGTAATTGTAAAAACAAAATTATTCAAACTCACCGCGGTAATACCGCAATAAATGCAAAACGGTAATAAATAGTAAAACTGTACAAATCAATCCAGAAGCGATAGCGAGAAAATTTCCCTAAGCTTTTCCGAAGTGAATATTTTTGCTAGAGATTACCACACGTTTAGAGCAAATTATTTGCATCCTACTTCCGTGTAATATTTAATGGATTATGCGACAATGTCACGCAAACGTGCTACCTAGAGTATGATAGCATTAGGGAGTAAGTCACGAAAGTGAAGCACGCCATGCTATTATCGTCATTCAAACTGGAGGAAATCATTAAAAGACAATGTTAAGTGTTTTTATCAAAGTTACTTATTCGATCCTATCACTATGTGCATTTACTTTGAAAAGCATTTATCAAAATTTCAATTATTTTCTTATGGCATAAGACGTTGAATAACATTCGATTTAAATATATTCACAAGGAAAATATTGTCCCCGATAAATCTGAGGGTAGCATCTGCAGTTAAGTATTTATGTTTCTTGTCGAACGTACTATATATTCCAATCTTTACCATAATTTCTTTTTTTCAAAATACATAGGCGAGTTACACGGATGATCATAGTGAATAATGACTAACGAATAAATGTAAATTACATGCGCAAACCGCATTATGCTGTTGGTAATTCGAATTATTCAGATGAACAACTTAGAACTTTTTATCAGCGGCCGTGATTGCTAGCGGTAAGATCGGAATATTGGAACATTTTCAGAAGAATTTCTTCGCTGTGGCAACGACAATTGCACCACTACCATTCTGGATCCCTAAGAATCACTCTGGTTCGAAAGATTACGGTCGACGTACTACAGTATTTCGATAGAATCGTTCTCTCCGCGGTGAAAAACGGGAACCCTGATAAGATTGCATCCGACCAAAGAAGGAATACCGTGATATATGTTTCCTTGTTCACTTGAAGTTACTTGATTAATTATTATGAGAGAAATCTTGATAAAATTATCGTTCCCGATAAAATAACGCTTTTGGTTCGACATATACCATTATTTCAAAATAGACAGATGTCATAGGAATTTGCATTTGTTATCGTGTTCAATAATGAAGATTCTTTACGTCTGCCTAGCTTTAATGCTATCTTTTAATAAAGTTGGAATACCCATTAAAAAAAAGTAATTAAAAAATGACACTTATATTATAATTTAGTGCTAACTATGGGCTTTTCATATATACCAGCTTAAAATTTGATACACTATCCCTTACGCCGAAAATTACTTTTATGCTACCTTTTAATAAAGTTAGAATACTCTCTTAAAAAAAGAAATATTTAGAAAAACTTTCCGATTCTTCAATTTTTAATATGTTATATCAGAATTTCGCCCTTTCTTTCAAGTCCTTTAAGAGATGCGGGACAAAAATTGAAATTATTCCGATATGAAAACGCATAATTAGCGCATAAATTCTGCATATTTTGTTTTTTTTTAATGATTTACAATTAACATGTGGGGAAGGCTCACTGACAGTTTATTCAGCCCCCATTAAAAAAAATTTTTTTCTCTAAAAGAAACAAGCGCAAAATTTTTTTCTTGCAGATTTGAACAGCACACAAATATCGCATTATTATATAATGTAGTCGTAATATTTTGATCAAATGGGGAGCTAGCTAGGCAGACGTAGATTCTTTTCACAACACAGAAAGTGATATCAAAATAAAACGCGATGTCTGACGAATCTATTAAAATGTATTGACATATAACTGGCACTTGTCGAATATGCCACATATGTTACACATATATTTTAGCTACAGTTCTAAAGCAATATACATTGAACATAAAATTCTTATGCTGTATCGCAAATAAAATGTTTCGCGCCATTTTCTTTCTATAAATTTTATCACCCGACCGTGAATGCTGCCGTTTTTAACCGGAGGTGAACAGGCGGAAACGCACCAGACATTGCCAACAGACTGGGCCAAAGTATTTTGGAAACGTCATTTGATAGTTTTTATGATGACGTACGACAAGACAAAAAACAAGAGAAGACATCTTTTCACAGTCTACGTTTTAAATAAATAAATAAATAAATATATATATATATATATATATTAGTGAAAGATAATAGCGTTTCATAAATATACATATAGTGCATAATAGTTCACTAATCAATGAATTAAATATTATTCATTGGTATAAAAAAGTGTTTGCTGTTCAATTCAAAGCTACTAAAATTTGTTTAAAAAGATTGAATCAATATCCAATTAAACTTATTTAAAAATTTATCTACAAACTATCACAATTACTAGATATTATATATATTCGTACTATAATTAGAGTGAAGTAGTTTCAGTTTCCATTCATGAGAAAAACGCAAGTACCATTGTATATTGCACGTTCGAAGAACTCTATATAGAATCGAGAAAGAAGTGGAAGATGAAACGATAAAAAGGAACCACAAAATATATGAGTTTGAAATTCATCTTTCTTTGTTCATCATAATTGACCTGCTTCTTCTTATATCTATTTCCTGCGCTAAAAATATCTTGCGCTGCAATTTTTTCTGATTTTTTTCTCTGTAGCAAGTGTGAAGGTATTGATATCGATTTTTATATCATATTTTTACATAAAAAAGATTCAATTTTTAATTAGCTCCCTCCCTTTTTCTCTTTCTCTCCCTATACGTATACCTATATCTCTATCTACTATCTATTCATTTATCAGTCTTAACTGTCTTTTTCTTTAAAAAAATAATTGATAGTTAATTCTATCCCTTAGAGAGATAGAATAATTTAGTTATTAATATTTTATTTTATTTTTATTTATAAATATANACTGAATTAAATTAGAATAATAAAATCATAAAAATTTGAGATAAAATTCCTTTTATAAATTCCGTCCATTGAATATATGCATGAAATTCAAATATAAAATATAAAAATGTAAATAATAAATAAACTTAATTCAAAATATTTTATTAATTATATACTTTTATATAATTAAGCAACAATATATTTCTACATTCAAGTCCTCTATATTTTATTAATCTTCTGATATCTTGTCTTTATTTTGTTCTGAGTTAAATTTAATCATGACCTGGAGAAGTAATAATTTCAAAAATAAAACGAATGTGATATGTTGTAATATAACGGATAATCGATTTGATTCTATTATATATACATATAAAAGCCAATTGATTTTATAAAATAAAGTTTTATGTTCCTATGTTTTCTATATTCAGCTTGTGAGCAGAATTGTCTATTAAAAGTATGTGTGAATTATTAAGTACATTTTATAAAAATTATGGAAAGCTTTGCGCTTTACTTTTCATCGAATCTAACACAAAAGCATCTTTATTTTAGACTTTCAACGCTTCCAAACAGTAACAATTTACACATCTTCGTGAAAGCATTTGATATACAAAAAACAGTTAGTGTCGTAAAAATGAAGATGCTATTTTGCGTAACAGTCGAGAAGGAGAATATCTAATGTACATAAAGTTAGCACCGCCATTTTATTAAAAAAAAATAATAATAAAAATTTTGCTATGTTGTGCTAAGTTTATGCTACAGTGTGCCGTAAAAGTTAGTCATATATTTCAAAAGACAAGCGTCAAATAAAAAAATAATTTTTTTACACTTTTAAAATGGCGGTGCTACTTCATGTAGATACATCAGTGCAACAAGTAATTCACCGTCGGCCGTTGCTGTTGCCTTACTTCCCCCGCTTTCGGCTATCCTTTTCCACCATTCTGTAATTCCTCGTATCCTCACTTCACACAATTACACTATCACTATCACTTGAATGACCTTTTTATATGCTTGCACTATCACTATCACTATCACTATCACTCGAGCGGCTTACCTACGCCGTAGGTAGGCGACGGAACGAATTCGATTGGATTATCGCGACGATTTTCGAAATTTCGAAGACGATCGCGCGGATTAGCAAACGCGCCGGACGATCGCCTGTTGTTTAATTCGACGACGATTCTGATGTTTGACACTTGTTCGTCCGCGATATTCACTTTCAACAGATTAAAAGACGAGAGTTCATGAAGGGTAGGTAATCCGATCTCAGTGTTACATCTACATAATGGGATCAAGAAAAAGTACACTTTTCGAAAAAAATCAACCGAAATGTAAACGCGAACAAGGCTCGAGTTATCACTTTTGACATCTCAAAATCAACTTTTACATCGAAAACAAAGATTTATGTGCTTTTAAGCAATCATTAAGCAAACGAAGCGCAAATTGAATCGCGACGCGCTTGGAGATATCGAATGTTCCGCGCTTTGTATGTTTCTCACAATCATTTTTCAAAAATATAATATCACTGTCACGGTATAAAGTAATAGAAGGACCGAGGCGATCGCCCGTTACCCGATTCGACACTTCCAACTTTCCGAATTCGTGTACGATGCTTTCCACGGACGAAGAGTCGCGCGGTCGCGGAGCATTAACGATACGTCCTCACGCTCCGATCTCCGCGACAGAACTGAAGTGCTTTCCGAGATTTTGGAAAGAATTGGAAGGAGAAAAATTATGGGAAGGGGAAGAACCCCTCGGACACATTTCCGAGAATCGACTTCGCGAGTTTCTTTCTGGGAAACCAAAAAACGAGGCACCTCGAGCGAGCGACGAAAACCTGCAAAAAAGCGAGCGCGCTAGGCCGAGCGCGACGTTCTTCGGGGAACTGAATGTAAACAGTCGATGGACGTATTCAGCGACTACTTCTTTTCTCCGAAATGTGTCCGAGGTATCCTTCCCCTTCCCATAGTTTTTCCCCTTCCTGTAATTTTTCTCCTTCCAATTATTTCCAAAACTTCGGAAAACACTTCAGTTCTGTCGCGGAGATCGGAGCGTGAGGACGTATCGTTAATGCTCCGCGACCGCGCGACTCTTCGTCCGTGGAAAGTGAACATCGTACACGAATTCGGAAAGTTGAAAGTGTCGAATCGGGTAACGGACGATTGCCTCGGTCCTTCTATTATTTTATACCGTGATGATCAAGTGATACATTGATATTACGAGAAACAGTGCGCGAAGCATTCGATATCTCTAAGCGCGTCGAAGGATGAAAAAGGATACCGGGAAACGGGGAGAAGTAAGCGACGGCCGACGGCCGAAATTTCGATAATCACGTCGTAATAATCTTCGCTCGATCACTTACCTACGATGTATATCGTACGAGTGATAGTGATAGTGTGATTGTTTAAAGTGAGGATGCAAAGAATTTGCAGAAAGACGGAAAAGGATATCCGAAAGCGGGAGAGAAATAAGCGACGGCCATCGGCCGACGGTGATTTACTATTGATGTAGATACATACATGAAGTTAGATTCAATTCGCATGCTAATGCGAATAGATATGCTTGCTTAAAAGCATACATATCTTCTTTGTTCCGTAAAATCGAGATAAATGTAAAAATTTATTTTGAGATTTCAAAAATGATAGCTCGAGCCTCGTTCGCGTTTAATCTTCTCGCGTTTAGTCGCGGTTAGTCTTCTCGAAAGGTGTACTTTTTCTTGATCCCATTATGGAGATATAAAACTGAGATCGGATTGTCTACCCTTTATGAACTCTCGTCTTTTAATCTGTTGAAAGTGAATATCGCGGACGAACAAGTGTCAAGCATCAGAATCGTCGTCGAATTAAACAANATTCGTTCCGTCGCTTACCTACGGCGTATGCCGCTCGAGTGATAGTGATAGTGATANTGCAAGCATATAAAAAGGTCATTCAAGTGATAGTGATGTGTGATTGTGTGAAGTGAGGATACAAGGAAGTACGAAAGGGTGGAAAAGGATACCAGGAAGCGGAGAGAACGAAGGCAATAGCGACGACTGGTGAGTTACTTGTTGCATTGATGTATCTACATGAAGTAGCACCGCCATTTTAAAAGTGTAAAAAAAATTATTTTTTATTTCACGCTTTTTCTTTTGAGATAGGTGATTAATTTTTACGGCTCAATGTAGCACAAACTTATTATTAATTGTTTTTTTATATGACGCTTGTTTTTTGAAATATGTGACTAATTTTTACGGCACAATGTAGCATAAACTTAGCACAACATAGCAAAATTTATATTATTTTTTTTTAAATAAAATGGCGGTGCTAACTTTATGTACATTCTTCACATAATAACTTTACACTTTAGTATTAGACGCAAAAATTTCATTTCACATTTCATTTGAATTTTGAAACAAATCACACATCTAATTTGGATATAAAGACCCGATCACTTAAAATTAATACTTTAACTAATATTTATATCAAATTTGTTATTTTTGTTTTATTATAAGAATAATGTATTATAAAAATTAATAAAATTAATAATCATTAGCAAGGTTTTCTTGGAAAAATTACTCTAACTGCTTCTAAAATTATAACTGTAAAATATTTTATATCTTTTTTCGATTATGCTAACAAAAGAATTTATGCAATTTTCACTCTGTAATTTAATATATCATTAGAATGTGATAATAAATGATAAAACGGATCAATAATATATCAGGTCTTTTCTAACTTCTCTAACTTTCTTAACTATGTATGCAATTTTGCATGTGCGATTAATTAACGATGAATAAACGATATATTGTAGGATTAAATATTTGCGCTAATATGCGCTAGTCCATCATACATTTTAAACAATAAATTTACGAGTATTATATACATATAATTTAGAGATTATTTCAGATTAAAATAATTTTAAATTAAAATAAAAATTAATTTCACTCACTGATACGATGCGCAGCAGCGAAGTAACTACGTTGTTACTGTGTTGACCTATAAAATACAAATATAAAATCCAAATTTTAGAACATTCAAAATAATATACATTAAAAATAATATATCAAAACCATCAAATAATATGTAATATAATTATTATTAATATAAAATGATATATTATTATTATTGATGATTAAAATGATGATTATTATACATTAAATTTTTCATTTGTTCCAATTTAACAAAACAGTTGAATAATTTCCGAAGAAATCTGTATAGCAGTTTTTATAAAATTTTATCTAAGCAAAAATCTTTTTTACTCCCATTTAAATAATTTAAATTAATTAATTTCGCAAATGGCAAATAATATATAATTAAGAAATTACCTTATGGTTGCTTCGCCGTCGCCGATACCTCCCAGGTCTCTTCCTCTGCGATTCATCGTTGCATTTAAAACATTTATTCATGAGAACACTTTACTTTACACAATAATCCCGACACTAAAAGCGCAAGCGTAAAATAAACGAAATATAATCGATACATTTCATGATTTTCAGTCAGATCGTTCGAATCGACACGGCGATTCGCGTGATATTCCGCGTTTTCAATTTCTGGAAAGAGAACGAAGATAGACGATATGCACAGATTACGCTTAAGTCGGCGAAAGATTAACGCGCGACGCGAGAGATACTCGATTCGAGGAATAGATATCGCGATGAGAGAAGGCCGCAACACTCTCTGGCTCGGCTCTTCCAGATCCGCGAAACGAAGTGCGAAGCACGCACAGCGCGAACCGCTATTGAGATTGATTCGCGAAGCGCGAAACCGACCGCTTGGCGGGCATTTATTTCGTAAACGCGCGGTAGATATTACCATCGCAAAAAAAAAAAAGGAACGCGACTCTCGACGCTCCTTCACCACAGCGTGCGTATGTGTACCGACGCGAACAGCTTCGTAGATTGACTCATTATCGGCAGACGCGACCGTGAATATTTTTGCGTTCAACGATCATTAACCTGCGCGTTCGCTTAACTCTCTCGTGTCGCGGCGACGATCGTTTCTCGAGAGACATACGTGTACACATATATCGAATCGCGCGATTCGTATAGCTCGTGTGAAAATGACGACGGGGGCACAATAGTAGATTGCGAGATATAATTTCTTTTAACGACGACATTGCTAAGTCAGGTATACCTTGCGCCTCGCGTCGACGACGTCCGGCCATCTTCGAAAGTATGAAGTGAACTTCGCGCGGAACATCGAACCGCGCGAGTCGAAAGGAAGCCACTTGAAGTCGTCGATCTATCGATAATATATATATTTCGTGTAATTAATATTTTCGAGAGCTAAAAACGTTTAGTATTGTGTGATACAGTTTCTGTAATATTACACATACGTAGATACCGTAGATAATGGGTGAAGACCGCGTTTAATTCTTTGACGCGGCACTACCCAGTGAAAAATAATCGAAAGATCGAAAAAGTTCGAAAAGATATCGAATCGACGATCGAATCGACGTGATGCCTTTTCGACTCAAAAGACATCGACTCGATATCGATTCGACATCGATTTGACTAACCATTTCTCACTGGCTTATTTGACCAATGAACCAACGAAACGAGGTGCAAAATATACAGCGATAACCTACCGAGATTAATTCACAAGGTTAATCCATTCGGCGGGCGCTTATTTCGTCAGCATATAATAGATATTATCACGATGCGACGGAATGACGCGGCTCTCGATGCTCCCCCTCACAACTGGCGTACATACACGGAGAGAATTTTTCGTTATATTTTACCGTAAAATTCACTACAAATTTTAACATGTTTGGTGATAAGAGTAGGATAACTAGACAATTACATAAAAATAAAAAAAACCTGTTAAATATTACCGAAAATGATAGAAATTTGTGAAATGTACAACAGAAATTTTATAAACTACATAGTAAATTTTTATAACTACATAGTAAAAATTACCAAGCAGATTGTAATATTATTCAGATAGATTTTATATTTTATTGTGATAGATATGAATAAATCAGAGAGAATTTATAAAAATCTTCCAAATTTTAGTTATCCCACGATTACCATGATTTTTAGGCTAAATTTTAAGAGAAAATTCTCTCCGTGTACATACATACAAAAAGTCGCTCGCGACCTTCGAGTCAGTCGTATACAATAACCGACGCCGCATTGTCTCATTATCACGGGAGACGCGTGACAAGTGCTAGCGAACGCCACTGTGGACATTCCGCGTTCAACGATTATTAACCTGCGCGTTTGCTTAACTCTTTCGTGTCGAGGCATCGATCGTTTTTCGAGACAAGTGTATTACATACATACATACATACATCTTTCACGATAGCTCGCATAAAAGTGACGGGGATATAATTAGAGATAGATTGTGTTACGATTTAATTAATTTCTTCAAATAACGACATTATTATTCGCATTTTGATTCGGGTATATCGATCCTTCGTTTCGCGTCGGCGATCTCCGGACATCTTCGGATCGAAAGGGGTGAAGTGACGTGCGGAACACCGAACGCAGTGATTCCTATCCTAAGAGAAAATTGTGTTTTGCTGTAAAGTGTTTCGTGTCGCGCGAATATCGAGTTTCTGTAATGTTATACATTAATAGATATCGCGATGAAGGAAGGCCGCGTTCAGTTCTTTAGCGCGGCAATAACGAGTTCGCGAAACTGGGCGCGAAACGATACAGCGATAATCTACCGCGAGATTAACTCGCGAGCATTCGGCAGGGCGCTTATTTCGTAAGCACACAGTCGATATTACCGCGGCGCTCGCTCACGTACCCTTGCGCGCGTTTCACACAAAAGGTTGCCCGCGACCTTCGAGTCAGCCGTATGCAATAACCGACGTCGCATTGTCTCATTATCAGAGGGAGACGCGGTGACGACAAGTGCTAGGCGAATGTTTCCGCGTTCAAGCGTCAAGTGATCAACGCGTGATCAATCTGCGCGTTCGCTTAACCCTCTCGTGTCGCGGCGACGATTTCGATACGTTTTTCGAGACAAATGTATGTATACACATTTTCCGCGACTCGTACAGCTCGCGTGAAAGTGACGGGGATACAATTAGAAATCGCATCGCGATATAATTTCTTCAAACAGCGGGCTGCTATTCGGGTTTCGATTCGGGTATATCTCTCGTCTCGCGTCGGCCATGTCCGGCCGTCTTCGGATCGAAAGAGTGAAGTGACGCGCGGAAATGCGGAACATCGAATCGAGCGGGTGAAAAGAAAATTATTTGATATTATTTGTTTATCGATAATTTAATTTCGAGTATTTCGCGTAATTTGCACTTTCGGGAGCTATAAACGTTTCGTGTCGCGCAATACCACGTTTCTATGGTATCGTGCGCATCGAGAAATGAAACATCACGATTTAATTAGTCGTTGAATCGTGTCGCGCGGAATCAATGTGAAATTGCCGCGGCAGTAACTGCCGCCACTTGGAGCGACGATTTTTCGAGTGACGATTAACGGGGACATCGCTCGACGAGTGGACGGTGTTATTGGCGATTAATTAGCATATTATAGTCGCGATTAGTCCCGCATTGTAATCAACCGTTGATGTGCCGAAACGTCGCGATCCATTCGGTCGCATACATCGCGCGTGTAACGCTCGGCGAAACCTAACCGCGTTTTCGCGAGTGTGTGAGTGCCACCAAGTGCTACGCCAAACAACGCGGAGAAATCTGGCGGAGAGGAGGAGGCGGTCTAGGAGGCATCGGGCGACAGCGGAGTATCCACAGGGTAAGTAATTATAATACCTTTATGTAATATAATTACTTATCCTGTGGCTGCTATATTACTTCCCGGGAAAATGTTTCTCATATATACTACATATATATATAAAATATCTAGATATTATTTTCTTTCTCTCGTATAATATCTGTTTTTCCTATCGCATCGTACAAGAACGTATTATTTATTATTTGCAAATTCAATCTTTTATCTGCTGATTAATAGAATTCTAATTTTAGATTGCATCAATATAATAAATCATTGTTGTTTTAAGAAATACTTGATAAAATATGTTTATGGCATTTAAAATAGTTATATTTAGAACTTAGATTACTTGTGTAAAAGTTAAAAAATTTTTGCGTTTATAAAGTTTCATAAAAATGTGCGCTTGGGAAAGAAACTTTCTTGAAAATTATGTACTGCTTCTGAATAATTACTAGAAAAAAGAGTTTCGATGCGCGCGTAAATAATGATAATTTTTTCCTGAAATGTTGATTATTTTGGCACCGCTCTAATTTGGATATATTTGTGCTTTACAGATTAATCTAGTTACAATGTAGTTACAACTCCGCTGCTGCGCATCATCGGTGACGGTGAGTCAAATTATTTTTTGTTTTTAATCGAGGTAAAAGATAATAGGTTTGTGAAAGAATTTTATACATAGATTATTATAGATAGATGACATTCTACAGATCTCTTAACTTAAGATGATTTAACTAGGACAAATTACAATTATTAGTACACCGATATTTAATCCTGGAAACGTCCGAACAATCGTCGATTTATTATATGTACGGGAAGGCTTAGTAATGAGCTCGTAAAATAGAGCTCATTATATCGACGCGTTATTTATTAGCAGTTTGGTATCTTGCGGTACAACAGACTAATTACGAGATATACCAATTACGTGAGATCGATATGGAAACATATAAACGAAAAAATAGTAAAGGTATCACAGATAGAATGAAATTGGCAATATGTTATAAATAATAATAATACTCGCAAAAAATAATGGTTTTCAAATCTAATAAAAATATTTTTTTTTCCTTTTTCCAAGCATTCTATATGCGAAAATTTTCAGAAAACGCAACTGAAAGAGAACACATAAAAATATAACATATTAATAATGTTAACTTATCAGTTTTTAAATTAATAAAATTAATTTAATAAATATATTGTATAATAAATAATTAAATTTCCCGTTTATTTATTTTATTATTATTTCACACAAATAAATAGTAACAAATAAACCAAAAGAAAATAAAATTGAAACTGGTAAAATTATTATAATAAACATTAATGCTTTATATATGAAGCTTTTATTTAAGTTTCTTCATATTTCGTAAACAGAGAAGAAAATGATTTTATGTATTTATGTAAAATAAAATAAAATAATGATTAAAAAACAGTTACTAAATAAATGTCATTATTTTATTATTATTTAAAATTCAGGAAAATAGCAGTCATTATTGTCTCTTATCATATTTTGCGAAATAATTGATTGTGATGAAAATTGATTTTAAATATTGGATATTTATTATAACTAATAAGCAATAATTCAATTTTAGTTGCAGAAAAATTTGATTTAAATAATATTAATATTATAAGTTGAAAAGTTGATTTTAATTTAAAAAATGCTTATTAAAATATGTTTAAAAGGCAATTCATTTTTTCTCAAAAATAATCTAAATGTTTCGTACTTAGAATATTTAGATTTTTATATTAGATTTATATTACATAAGCATAAAATAAAAACACAACTAAACATCTATTTTATATTAATTTTGTATTTTATTCTAATATTAATTAAGTCAATGATCGAATAACTTTATCTTATTATTAAATTCCAATAAATCTTAAAAAGAAACAGAAGTACAGAAGTGCCTTTTATTATTTATTGAAAACATTTTCTCATTATTCGAATGACATCGAGAAAACTTTTATAATAATTACTTGCAACACATACGATATATGCAATTACCATAATTATTATTTGCAATATATTATTGCAATATATTACTTTTATCAATAAATATAGTAAATGCAATAATATAACTAAAAAGGTAATAATAAATTGCATAACATTATAACACGGGCAACGTATCTTCTATAATTTAAAGTATACCTTTTGTTATTGAATGAGCGCAAAATAAAAATGATTGTTTTTTTCTGTTTTAAATATGTCAAATTTATTAATAAAATATTAAAATCTTTAGGAGAAATAAATTTTTATTGTAAACGATTCATTAAAATTATTGTGCAGTAAATCCACTGCAATTTTATTAGTACAATTTTGTTTGTTGCATCTTCCGCTGTGATTAATGCCTTTTGTGCGTTTCGAAGTAACGTATATTTCATTGAATTTTCATTTAAAAATACAGCTTAAAACGAAAAAAAAAAATTTTCTTCATTATGTACTTCCAGCATTAAACGCATACTTAAAGCTTCTTTTTAAATACTACTAAACGCTCTCATAAAATCTTAGTTTTTTAGTTTAAAAATAGTTTTTTTATTAAGATATTTGGAACATGAGGATATTTATATGATAATGTTGAAATTTTTAATGCTTTTTACGTATATAATACATATATAATATTTAAATCATATAATGTTTTGAAATATTCCGTGAGCTCGTTTCATTGTTCTTAATATTAAAAATAAATCTTTTATATCATCGTGTTGAAAATAATACGACTACGTGATTCATTAAATGTATTAAAATCTCTCGATCCCAACCCGCATTCGTATCGCGCGTTCGAGTTAACGAAATCCCTATCCGCGCGAGCGACCTACCCCAAAGTGGGCTTGCGGCTTGAATTCGACTTGATGTCGAGGGAGAAACAAGGAGGGAGAGAAACCAGGGAGACTCTGCGCACTCGAGTAGAACACTGGATCGCACGGAAAATCTTAATTTGACATCCGCATACCAGCACCTTGAGTCTTCGCGCGCGCGGGTCTTTGCCCTTCTCCCGTCCCTTCTTTCCTTCTCGAGCGGCCTACTATGCCGTACAACTATGCCGCCCCCATCGACCTTCCCTCGCACCTCGCATCTCTCCCACCTGCCACAGCCACCCGCACCCCTATCAGGAACGGTGGAGCTCCTCTGGCAGTCGGTTGTCGGCTTCTCTCGACTAGGGACATGCGCAGCGACCCGCGGAACGACAGGTGCGCGCCGCGCCGACGACCGCGAATCGCTTAGTTTCGGGTAAGCGCACGATTCGCCTCTGCCGCTCTGTCCTCGCTTCGAGACGAGCCGAGCCGCCAGTCGCTCGCGACTCTGTCTCTGATTCGGTTGTTCGCTCCCGCTAATTTCGTCGTCGACATCTTCTGGCCTTTCTACGACAACATCGGTGATCGGAAGAGGGATTGTCCGTTAGTGACAATCGCGGATCCTCTCGCCGTCAGAGAGGATCATCCGCTAGATCCTATCGGCAGTCGACGCCCTGTAAGAGCGAGAGACCCATCAGCTTTTATCGAGCGCACGTGTTCTTCCCTCCGGTTTTCTTCCTATCAGTCTTCCTTCTTACGGAAAACCTCCCTCGTCGACAGACAGTTTCCCTAACGGAAGTGGAGAACGTGTTTATCCAATTTTTCTCCTTCGGACATTCGCACACGTTGTTTTCACTCCGATCGCCAGTTTCGATAAAACGTGCGATTTTCCTCTTACGATTGTCGAATTCCAGAGTGCCGGTAAAAATATCTCTCGCGATCGTGCTGACGAAACAGTGAGTTTTTTCGCCGAAATTCCGTTAATACGACGGTGATTGTGAGTTACTGTGATTATCTTGGTGAACGCGTACGGTGCTTTTGATGAATGTGATGCTGTAGGAAAGTTTAGACACGTCGGTATTCCGGCACATCCCAGGTGAATCCCTCTCGATCATGCACCGAGGACAGGATCTCTCCCGCATAAGTGTGGGAATGCGAACCGCCGCGGTGGTCGTCTTCCTGTTTCTCAGCGGATTCGTCTTCCTACGCGAAGCTGAGGGTGAGTCAGCGACCTAAATTTCTCCCTCGAGATCGGCCTGCGAATAAATCTGGGATTATCGTTAAGAGTTCTGTGATCTACACGTGTGATGCATCATATGCGTCTGACAGGTGCTTGTCTAAACAAGATGCACGAACGTGCTTGAATGCCGTGAAATATAAATTCAACGCGCAAATCTAATATACCGGAATAAAAGGAACGTTAAAAAAAAACTCGAGGGAGAAATTTATTTGACATTGAGTTCCTGTTTTATTTTCGTTGCTCCAAAATAAAGGTTGCGCCTTTTAATAATTGCGATAAAACAATTACCGTCGGCATTTCTCGATGTGAAAAACGAGATAACTGCCACAACATAAAAATAAACTCTACCGTAAAATCTACTTAGCCTGCTATCTTTAAGCCATTCTACCAACCATAAATAAACGGATGTAAACTAATTACCGATACTATTCGCGGAGCAGAGTTTTTTTAATAGCTCTTACAATTAGTCACTTTTACTAATATAGTTTTTATTACTGTGAAAAGCTACTTTAATACGCATACACAAATATATATTTTAACATATATTTAATAATAAAATAATAACGCTGAAAAGCAATGAAAAACTAAATCATGTAACTTATTTAATAAAATATTTTATATATAAATGATTTATATTTTATTTGAAATCTTTATTCATGTATGATGTAATTACAATTACGTTTTTTTTTAAATTCTTTCTAACAATGATTTCGATCGATCCATGAAATGATCAATCACAAAATCTTAACTTTTTTAAAAAGTTTCTGTTATATGCATATTACAAATTCTGAAATATATCTACGATACCAACAGAAAATGAAAAAGAGAAACAAACATCACTTTATATGCTAAAATTGTTAACGAAAATGATCAGGATAGAAGAAAATGTACAATAAGCTAAGAAAATGTACAACAGCGTCAGATTTCTTAATGCTTGTCTGAAGAGTTGAAAAGCTCGAAAGGAAGCGGGCCGACGGGTTGGGAAAACAATAATGCTCAGCGACCAGAAATTCAGAGAAAAATGCTTTTATACGCGAGTATAATTTCCCCCGTGGAAAAGCAACGTCCGGCTGTCCCACCTGCGATTCAGCGAAACGAGATTTTAATGTTGCACGAACGTGGCGAACGTTGCTGCTACTCCTGCAACGTACGAGGACGGTGCCTCGCGTGTTCAAGGCCGCAGAATAATAGCTGCCGCCCGTTGCACACAGCCCCCGGATGTGTGCACGGCCATTGAAAATCAGATGAAAGGGAAAGAAATAGACGTGGTATCTGCACATCTTGAGGGGTTGCGGGAAAAATTCAAGCCGCACGCATTTACCGCGTTCACCGCGACCGCGACATATACTCGCCCCCTCGTTATTCGATACATCGTACGCACTGCCGCGCTCGTAATCAAACTCCTGTATCGAGTGAAGAAAGGTTGTCCCCGATCGCATCTCACCGTGAATTTCGATGCTGCGAGGGGAAAGAACGAAAAACATTTTCGCACGCCGTGTTTCTGTGTGCAACATAGTTTACATCTCACGCGCTGCGCAAACTGAGATCATGGATTTCGCGAGTATCGAGCTACGTTTTACGAGCGTCCCTCTTGATACTTAAAAAATCTATTATTTCTTTTACGTCGTATCGACATCGTGTATTGTTAATGATGCTGGGATAACTTGTCTATTTATATTAAAAATCAATTGTTTTGTTTATATAGTGAAGAAATCTTATCAGAATTTAAAAATAGCGATACGCAGCTAGTTCATCAATATATTGCATGACGATGAGCGGGCTCTTTAAATATCCGTGAAGAATAAATTTATGCTGACCCTATCTACGCTATTATACACGATGCATACATAGATATTATCTTGCGCGAAAAAATGTATAAATCGTCGCGAGCTGCTTTCGTCGCTGATGTATATCTTTGCATATAAACGACATCCTGAAAATCACTTAACGCCGTTTTGTGGCGTTAGTGCCATAACTTTCGTTGCACGAAACAATTTGGAACTTGTGGGCGCGATATATCATCGCATGTCATTGATACCCATGTTTCAGAAAAAGATAACATATATAAGATATAAAAAGACAAAAACGAAAATAATCCGCAAAATATTATTGATAATGCAATTATCAACCGTAAAAAGATCATTGTATAATAAAGAAATATTTTAACGATCGTTTAATTATTCGCGATAAATCTGTAATATAATAAAATTTGCATAATTTTTTAACGGTGACATTAGGTATTCTAAACTCATGTTTCGAAAAAATTAGTTTACGATAATATCTTGAAATAAAGTTTTAAATACATTATATAACATCTATTGCGCTTGCACATCGTGCGCGCAATTACGTCGGAAATGCTTCAAATTCTAGTAATCTGAAAGCACGTCACGTGTTGGCCAAGTCCCAAGCAAGTTCTAAATCTGTGTGGCCGCTTGCTCGGAAACTAACAAATATAATACGGTAGGCCGCGAAGCGCGTTCGCATGTGGCAAACGCACAAGGAAGCAAGTGCAATAGAACCTTTCTAAAAGCGGCGACGACCGTTCGGAACGCGATATGTCGCGATATCCGCATAGCAATAATACACAAATACAAGTGTAGAATAATGCAAATTACGAAAGACTAACGAATTACGAAATAATAAACATAATACTATATATATATAAAGTCAATATATACGAAAAATATATAAAATATGTATAAAGTCAATATAAAATATAAAAATATATATAAAGTCAATATATACGAAAAATATATAAAGCTTATTTATAAATTTATATAACTGTAATCTAAAAATAAATTGCTGATTTCATGGAGTTTTACTTCTACAATATTTTATGTATTAATACTTTAGTTTAAAACGTACCAGATTTAATGGCTTTAAAATCATGAATATTTTGTTTTTACATTAGATAAATATTCCCATATAAAATTTGTTTAAATCCTTTTAAATAAATAAAAAAATGATTGCACAAATTTAAAGAAAGATATGTAACTGGATGTATTTAATGCACGTTTCATGTGTTGCTATGATTTTTGTAATGGCTTTATGATCAGCAAATATCTAACAATTAAATTTAATAAATATGGATTTATTCGAATATTACCTCCATATTTATGTCTTTCTACACATGTTTTTGCAGCATTACATAATCCACTTTATGAGAAAAGCCTTGTCAGTTTCCAACAGTAAATCTATTGAGCTTTTTAATAAGAACATAATATCATTTGTGTATTTATCTTATATATTTATCTAATAATATAAGTAATATAAAATTTAAGAGTGTTCTGATATACGAAGCTTAGTAAATATTTTTGATTTGAGAAAAGAAACGAAACATAAAAAAGTATCGAAGAAACGATACTGCATGTATAAACATATGTAATACGAATATAATATGTATTCTATTTTTTCACATTTTCTATGCATGGAAAGTTCCTGATATTTTTTGAACGATTACATCAACATGTTGCATTGTCACGGAAACTGGCAAGTTTAGCAAGAGGCAGAGGTACAATAAACACTTTTTCTGAAATACGTTTTCCAATTTGATATAACAAATATAACAAAAATAAAGAGAAAACTAGGACTAGGAAACTTAGTTATGTGAATCAAGGAAATTTTATTGATAATTGTTAAATATTAATAAGAACCGTGAAACATTAAAATTAAATATTATCAAACTTTTATAAAAAAATATCCGACTACATTTATAATTCTCTTAAACTGAAAAACTAATCATATACTAATAAATTATTATCTAATAGTATATTAACATAGGTGAATTCTAAAATATATTTCTAAAATAAACATTTTTCTTATATTATTTTATTATTGCGTCAAATTAAAATTAAATTTTTACATTTTCTTAAAATTGATATTTGACTATTAAAATTAATTATAATAACATTTATATTAATTATAATAACATTATAATAACAATTAAATATAACATTAAATTTATGCAATGTTTTGTAATAGACCGCCTAAATTGATGAACGGCAAAATTACATATTTTTGTAATTATGACATGATATCACTTCTCATATTATATTGCCTTGAGCTATGAATGAGAACTGTAATATACTGGGACTTTTGTTACGGAAATAGTTTGTCACTAATTTCGTTTTGGACTTTGTTTCGCGGCAATCAGAACTTTCATAACTTTTGCAAAGTTTTATCAATTTACATTCAGAAGGATACTGTCGGGAGATATTAATAACAGTCACACTGTGAATAGAAGTCTGTACCTCTAAATACTTCTCGCTGAAACTTTTGCATAAAGGTAAGCAGAAGTACGAATTCCCTCGATAATATTTCTTTGTATATTTTTTCGAACGTTACTTTAATAAGCTATTTGACTTAATAGTGGACAGTATTTCCACTCTTAAGAAAGTAGCAGCATAATTATTCGGAATAATTACGTGAATCAACGAGCCGTGAACATAAACGAGCTCTGGAAATATGTAGGTACTTCTCTATACGGTGTCCCAAACGTATCATTTCAATTATAGATGCTGGAATTACAATTTGTTTTCTTTTAACAAAAATTAAATAAGAAATTATTTTGCCTAAATAATTTATTTTGAATAAATTGGAATTTAAATAAAATTGAAAAATTGTGTCTATCTGAAAATAAAATTGAACTGTATCTCTAAATCATTAATTCCAAGTATCTGAATTGCATGTTTAAAATTGCATAGGAACTCGAAATAAATAATTAATTACATCTAAAGTGCATCTGTATTTATCAAATTGACCGTGAGAGCAGTCGAATGAGGTAATTAGCCAGTAATCTCAAGTTTCGTGCTACTCACTCACATCTTTACATAACAGTAGAAATGCACGAAAACATCGCGGTTCTGTTTCACGCTTATCAATTCCGTTAGCTTGGGAAGTTTAAATGAAATAAGTTTTTGGATATAGGTGTAGTGTATATATGCCTTACATAACTTTGGCGTCATCCCCGGTGGCGCCGGCTCATTTCACGGGAAGCGTGCTGCAGACGGAAATAATTACCCTCATCACAGGTTCACACGATAATAATATTTAGGTGCGTACGTTTCGCACCCGATATTTTCCAGCATCGTAAAATACATACGTATCTCTACGCATTGAATGACATTATCGTAAAGTATAATTCCTTTTGTTATTTTGCGCGAGAATTTGTTGCAAAAAGATATGATTCTATTGCTTCGTAAAGTATGCGAAATCTCTGATGTTACCGGATTGTGTAAATCGTACAATTTAATAGCAAATACGTTTACCTTCGCTTACAATTGCGCAGCTCATGCGAATGACTGTGATCTTTTGGTTTCCCGTGTAAATTTACAATCAGGGGGATAATCCTTATCGAGACGCATCGAGACGGTGATACCAATTCCGGTTGATGCAAATTTTAGGTAAAGCATCGATAAAGCGAGTTAGTTTGCGGATTCAATGAATAGTCTCGCGATACATGTCTATTCTAAAATAAGAAGATTATATCAACATATGTGTACTTTTTGCCCGCGTTATCGTAAAGTTCTATGAGTTTTCGATAAACTCAAATGCGTGTATATAAAAATATATTTTAAACCGTATTTATGATTGCATCAATTCTGTTAAAAAACAGATTAAGTGATAAATTATATCTAAAGCACACAAACACATATAAAATAATGATGAGTATAAAAATTTGTTGTTTAGTATTGTTATGAAAATTTTAATCTAATATTACTTGATATATTTTTTCTAGTTCAATATTTTATTGTAATCTGCAAAATATCTATAATTCCGTAAGAGAATATGATGTAGAAGTATCATAAAGATCAGATTTTAACGTAATCAACGATTTACTTAAAAAAATTGTAAATGTAATTCAATAATATTATATAAATGTAATAATTTATATAATATCAAAGTCCATTCTTTTAAATAGACAGTTATACTAAAAATCAAACAATATTACACTTACATACAGTTTACATACATACAAACAAATTTATATATATATAGTTTAAATTTGGAATAGAGAGAAATATTTTTTTACGGAAAAGAAAAGGCAATGGTTCACGAAACATTGCTCCCGAATTTAGTATGTCATCGTATTATATATTACGACGCATATAATTTCATGGAAAAAATTTTCAGTTTTTACCAACGACTATGAGTTGCAGAATTTTTATTAGAGTATTATATATTATAATATTTGTGCTTTTATCAACAATCAGACATAATTTTGAGTTGTATCAAAAATATAATTTTATTCGTAATATTAGAAAACAGTGGAACATGATTATTATCTAGTAAAATAGGCGCCCGTAGTTAATATTAACGAAAACTTAATAACATTAACATGTTTAATCATTAGCACGAATATAAAAAATCGGAAGAATAATGTATATTATATAGCGTACAAAATTTGAAAGTGTGATTCGTATTTTTTCGTTTTAACAAAAGAGACGATAAAGTATTAACAGCAATTTTAATTGGAAATCATGTAATGATTCTGTACAGCTATTATGTAATTTGTATCGCACAAAAGTGCAAAGGGTATAAATAATCAAATCAATGTAATAATCATATATACATATATGCAAATTTATGAACATTGATGATAAGACTTTAAACATTCATAAATATATTGCCTTATTCTAAAAGACTTTACATATCGTTACATGAGAGCTTCAGTTGCATTTGAGAACACTTGTTTCTCTGAAGTATGCAGAACAGACTGAACTCGTCTACTTCACTCGATTAAGTAACTCTTCGCATTACAAGCAACTTTTCGCATTTTAACAACATAAACTATTCCAGTACAGCACCTGGTAGAACGAAAAACAAAGTTTGATTTATAGGGATACAAGATGAGTTAATTAAATATTATAATTAATCGTTAAAAGATATCATAAAGTCGTTTCTAATTTACGAATTTATTTACACGAATAATTCTAAAGTTGTAACTATTATTATATCTTTTTTTGTGAATGACAATAAAAGTTGCAAGACGAATGAGAACTTTCTCAACATTGGAATAGTATCCACGACAGTTTGTTACACAAAAAGTCTAATCGATGAATCAAATTTAATAATTTTGTAATTTATTTGTATCAAATTCATTATTATACGTATATCAATATTTTACATTTATACACATATTATTACATTAATAAATTAGTATATGTATATTACTGTTTCATATATAAAAGCATTAAAGGAATTTATGCAAATTACAGTAAAATATTAAAATATCAAAAAATTTTTAAAATTTAAAACATTAAAATATCAAAATAATTTTTTATGGTAGGAAAATAATAATAAGATTATAATTTCTACATGTATATTGTATAAATTTGAACTTATTAAAATATTATAATATTGAGATGACAATTGTCGATGTTGATTAAAATGTGAAAATACTGAATAGTGTTTCATAGGTCCATCATATAAAGAGCAAATACCGAGTAGTTCAATGGTTTCATTTGAAATATCATATATCATAAAATATCATTATAAAATATTGTTATAAATAGTAAAAATTATAAGCAATTTATATTTCAATCGTAAATATAGTAAATTTTATTCCATTTTTTCATATTTTTAATATTATATAAAAATTATTGTTTATTTAAAATATCCGTGAAAGTTAATTATATTAAAATTATTATAAATTAATCTCTATACAACAAGTGATTTACAATACGCAATGATATGTGTAAATATTTTTGCACGTGTCATTTAAACAATATTCATTGAAGATTAACGTGAAAGAGAAATCATGCATTTCTACATGTAGAGATTATCACACATCGCATTTGAATTTGATATTATACATATATCATAATGTTATATTTATTAGTGGCGCGCTGACGCATAACTATGAATTAGGTGTGCAGATTACAATACGTGCATCGTATATTATTATCATGTGCGAATACGTATCGATTGTGTTCTGATAAAGGTACTGATTACAAGCGCGAATATACTCATCAACTTTGCATTGAATTCACTGCAGATATATTGTCGTGTTATCGCGATAAAGTATAACTGAATTATATCTCTTAGCTTACACACATCCGTTATAAATCAAGATAACTAATGACTTGATTTTTCTCCGTGATTTGGTTACATATGTTGCATTACCGCACAATGTGACAATACAAATCACAATGTGTTTTCTCTTTGTTATTTGTTGCTAATAGGTACTATTTTTCGAAATTGTCATATACATTTATAAGAACATTAACAAACTATCGAGTGTGTTGAAGCAAATTTTAAAATATCAGTTTGTAATTACTTATGCATAGCAATATATTCTTATTAAATGTATTTTTAGTACATCTCTTCATAGATTTCTTTTCATACACTGATACACTGTAATGATTTGATTCTATTCATATTTATTCGTTTTAAAATTAATTTTTTAAATTAGAAGACCATAATAAATAATCGAGAAGTAAAAGCGCGGTTGATAAAAGCATGTCATGTTACGTTATACTGCGCGTTCCACCATCATGATAGCGAAGACAAATGATTATAAACGTTATGACATTTTATATCACGTGTGAAAAGATCTAACGCTGGTGAAGAAACGGCCATAATGGATTACATATATGAAGAATGGAACTTTTGGCAGTATATTTGAAATTAGCTAACAATTAGAGAAAAATTGAAATTTTTTTATTTGTTATGCATTGACTTATTTCTGTTGAATCTTTCCTAAACTGAAATATTAATTTTTGTTCTTCGAATTAATTGAATCAATATTCTACGATCTATAATGATAACTGAAATTACTCTTCACGAGTAACGATTGTACTAACACGAAATATACTAGTTTCTCATTAAATTTTATTGAAATATGCTGCAAAAAGTGAACATGAGAAAAAAATTACATTTGCATTTATTCGTATTAAAATTGTTACGTCGTCTCTCATTTGCTATGGTGCCGTAATCGCGCGAACGACGAATTTGCATATGGACGCAAAGAATATTATTTCTCTTTTCCGGCAACACTGTTAGGGATTAATTTTAAATACGCAAAGCTTTACGCGTAGAAATATTTTTTGAAATTCCTCTTGCGGTATACAGAAAAGAAGCAAGAATATGAACTCGGCAAATATAGGTTGATTTACGCGAAGTAACAATCCCGTCATTACTTTCAAGAGAGAATTGTAGAAAACAGCTTCCTGTTCTTTATTGCAGTAGAATTCGCTTTGTCAAGTCGAATCCGTGTATTCAAAGTTGTCTTTGAGATTTGTCTGTTGCACTCTTTTTACATAATTTTTACAAAAATTTTTCGAAATTAAAATATATAATGTAACTATTTGAGTCATAGAAAGAGACTGCAGCAAAATGGAATAATTAACACTAATTTTAGCTTTCTCTGCATTACTGAAAAGAAAGTAAAACTATTAAAAAAATACTTTACATGCCCGAGAAAAAATGGGTTTAATATGATTTGATGCCGATAGAAAATTACATATATGGCCAATTGATTTTTTCTCGGATTTTTTCTTGTCATCACTTAATTATATAAAATCATATATAATTAAATTCAAAAAGATGACATATGTAATTTTATCCGATAATATATGTATAATAATATAATAATATAAAGATAAAATCATATCGCGCCAAATTTCGGATATTATTATATACAATCTATATATAATTTATAACATCTTTTCATATCTAAATATACATATTTACATCTGATCATATTACACCCAGATTTTCTCGGGTGATGTCGATAATTGATTACAACATATATTCATCTTCTACAAATTTTAAATTTAGTTTGATTATTTTTCATATTTTCATGGTCGTGCACGAAGACCGTCTCAATCCAGGAAATTAAATCCTATTTTCCATTATAAATGTCAAAAATCGATATCAATATCAAATGTCTATACGCGAACTATTTCTATTCAATCGAACGTATCATAACTCCTGAAACTCCCGAAACTATGATTGTAACGGCAGTGACGCATTCGAAGCATATTGCTCTCGCAATGCTTATACCGTCCTGTATAAAATGCCATTGTATTCTCCTGTGTGTCTTAAAATTTACAATACCCGTAACTGCTTGACGTTATGTGCCGCTGAAAATTTTTGTATGTCACGTGCCATGCATGCGATCCCATTTTGCTTACGCTCGGGCTGCATTTCTCGGCGCCCGGCTGACACGTTAATTTGTAAGCGTGTCAACCGCGGCCCCGTTTGTCTCGTGCATGCTGTTAATTGCGAGCTCGCAGCACTGTCAAGTGTGCTGAACAGCCTGCTTAATGATTATATTAATGGATCGGACATTCCCTACGAAGTTGAACGTATTGCGCTAAATTAATCATGCAAGATGATCGATTCATTTATTAGACGATCCCACGTCGAACGGAACGCTAATCGTGCACATCGTCATGCAGATAAAGAAATCACCTTTAAATCACGTACAACTTTCTTATTACATATTTACAGAATTAAGTATCCATTATCCTAAAAATAGAAGTACGTACATTTTTCTAGTTATCTCTTTATCAGTATCGTCTAATATTAACACATTAATCGCGAACTCATGCGTTAATTTTTCACTTGATATACTACGCGATATATAGGCTGACAGGTTTAACAAGTTGAGAAAAATACAAGATGTATTTTTCAAAGAATATCCTAGTACTATCACGCTCTAGAGCCTTAGGAAGATTTTTATTATCAAGAACTGAAGAGGAAGAAAAAGAGGAATAAAGATCGAGAGAGTCTGAAAGTAGTTGCAAATCCGATATCGCTTTTATACACGTCGCGCAGACATGATAAGAAAACATTTTGCAAAGCATGGATTTAACCAAAAAGTATCATCGCATTATAGCTATCTTGTAGACGAAGTTATGATAGAAATACAAAATAAATCTGCAAATGTTTGTTTTCCTCTTAACTTTGGATTATTTAGAAGACACAGATCAATTAACGAAAATAAAATTCCTTAAAATTCTTTGATATACAATATAAATTAAATAAAATTATATTATAAAATGTATACTATATAACATAAAATAGATTGAATTAGAGAAATTTAAATAATACAAACAAATAAAAGCTTTACATTTTGAAAATTTGTTGGAATTTGCATGGAATTTAATTGATAATTATTTTACATTTACAGCTGAATTTCTACACATATATAAGATTTTATTAAATAATTTATTTTTTTGTCACACTACTTACATATAACTATCTTGAAGATATTTCATTAGTTAATGATGATTGTACAATATTTGATAACATGACTACAAAAATAATGCAATATATTTAAAACATTAATATTTCCAACTTTAATAGCTTTTGTAACAATAATTATTATTTCTCTTTCTCTCACTATTTCCCACTCTTTAATTTGTACTATGACTCAATCCTTTTTCCAACTATATATGCTCAAGAAATTTATTTAGTTGTTGTAAACAAATATGTTATTTCTTTATATCTTAAGTCGTTTTGGTTTAGAGAACACAACAGTTTTGTTCTCTAAACAATTCTGTTTTGTTAAACAAATAATACAAAACATTTCTCTCAGTGAATGTTTCAAAGTCAATGATTGAAGGCTTTATTGAACGGTCCAATTAATATGATCTGTAGGACAGTGGGTTTGTTGAGACAACATGTGAGAAATGTTCCTGAGTCCTTCGATAGTAAAGGAGAGAGATACTGAAGGCACATGTGGGTAGACATTCTCAATGTACGTGATTTACGATTGTACGATTGCTAACAACGGCATTGCGGCTTTCGGGAGATTAGCACATCGATCAATATTCCTCTCGTGATACATTCATTCATTACTTACATTGATACAGCATTTTGTATTATAGTGCTTATTATAAGCAGATAATATAACAAATTAAGTATAGAAATAACTAATATACCTTTCAAATTGAATAATTCTTGCTTAATTTGAAAATTTTGGTTGATTTGCAAATTAGAAAATTTACTATTGTCCAATTTTTTTCTGTTTTTTTCTACAAAGTGCATTATACAAAATGTACAGCGTATAAAACATAAAATGAAACATTAAAATACTAACAAAATTTAATTAAAAGTTACCCGTCTGTGTTTTCTACAAAAATATATTAATAATTTAGTATACAAAATATGAAACACCACTTAAAATTTTTTTGAAATTCGTTCGCGCAATCATATCAGGAATTATTTTAGGTACATACAAGTTACTGAGACGCAACTACTGCGAAGTTAAACGCATAACCGAGTTTCCAATGGTGACCGATATGAGGTCACATAACTTACGCTAGTTTAGATTCAGCCAAACTTCGTTATACGAAGTTTGCTTAGGCTCGATGCAGAGAGCGAAACGACAAGGAGCCGATAGAATATGAGACAGAGAAAGAGAGAGAGAGAGAGAGAGAGAAGCAAAATGATCGTATCAATTCGTAAGTACAAGAATGCAGTGAGTTCCGTGCACCAATCACGTTTATGCCTGTGATTTGAAAGTTTGATCTTCATTGACTCATGTTATGGACATGTTACACGTAAGAAGATTTAACCCAGTTTTACTAACTCCATCAATATTAAATGTACATGATATCAAAGTAAAAACACATTTCAAATCAAATTTTCATTCAAACACTTAACATATTAACAAATATTTTATCAAAGATTTTCCTATTCACTTTATTATTTTTTTATTCATTTTTAAAATTTACATTAATATGGCTACTGAATATTAATATATAATAATATAAAGGTTAAATTTTTTTAAACAAAATTTAAATTTAATTTGATGAAATTTTGTATAAAAATATTAAACAATATCACATACCATCTAAATCAGTTAATTTATGCTGAATGTATTTAAATTTATGCTGAAATTAATATCCTAAAAAAATTCACGCAATATTGACAGTGCAATAGCTAATACCGAATTCTATGATTACTATTCTATTTAAAAAGTTTGATGCATTCAACTGGTTACTTGGGTACACTAACTTTCGTGAGATAGACGCAGCGACGATGAGACAGCGACTGAGAAAACGATCTCGAATGGAGAATCAACGTGTAATGAAAGCCCAGATTCCCAGTGCTACGGTTCACTAACTTACACAAGAGATGCGGGACTTGCTAGTTAACCACTTTGCAATATATATAATTCTGTTGATTTGTCTTTGTGGGTAAATTCTCAATATTGAGTGTGCAAAACAAATAAAAATATTACCTTTGACATCACAATCCTGTTTTAAAAGTAAGAATTATTATGCGCGTATATTTAAATTTATGCACATTTGAACATTTAAATAATAAATATTCTCTCTCTCTCTCTCTCTTTATTATATAAAAACTTATTTGTTAAAAAACCTAAAAATATTTCTAATTAATTTTTAAACAGAAATATATCTAGGAGACTAAAGAATTTTTAATACTTGATATAAAAACAAAGCATTTTTGACTTATGTAGATTAACGGGTTATGTTTATTTTCTTTTAATATTAAACACTTGTCACAAATATTGCAAAAATTAAAATTTATTTTCAATTTTAATATCAAAATAGAAGTTGTTTTAAATTGATTAATTGAAAACTTTAAAGTGTAACACTTTTAAAATTAAATTGCTTTTTTGCGGTAACAGTGATTCTATGACAGATTATTTTTGAACTATATATAACATGCGTATCGGACATCGAAGCTCATATATCGAAAATTTGTCAGTTAAATTTCCAGTGATTTATTCATCGTGTAACTACTATTATATCTCTCGGCGACGAAACGGAAAACATCGATTTTAATGACTAAATATATGGTGCAAATAATCCATTACAGGTTTATTATGAAATCGAGTGTAACACGTATGTATTTATCTCATACTTAATGTTGTTAGTCACGATATTAATAATTTTTATCGTTTTTATATAATTTTAATAAATTAAATTTTAATTACGTATAATCAAAGGTATTACCTATTTTAATTAATATTAAATAATATTGGTCGTATTATCATAAATTTATGCAAAACTAAAGCCATATATTCGAATAATTTTTCCATCCTGAATAATCAAATCTTTTCTCAGGTAAAAAACAAAATAAGAAAATTATATTATCAAAAGAGAAATGTTACGATCCTGGATCTGAATAAAAATGAAGATGTTTATATTTTCGAAAGTAATTACATCTCTAAAGAAAAATATGTGCAAAAATATTTCTTTTTTAATGTCATATCAGCAACGATGTACAATTTCATAAGTACAATTTCAGTCATTTTCCTACTTTAGCAAATGTTATTTGAACGGAAATACGTAAACACGATGCGGTTGAATATCCAACACAATCTCGACATGGATCGTGCTATCGTGCAATGCTTTAATGAAATCCGGGACTGTCCCTCTCTCGTTCAGTGCCATTTATTCCGCGGAGCAGCACGGAGAATTCAGGATACCATTGAGACTTTAAATATTTGTTATTTACGCAAACAAATTAAAATGCAAAGTAAACTTTAAATAAAATTACAGAAATAAGCGAATTATAATTCTACCGAAAGCGGGTGTAGGAAATCAGAGAGAAATAATTAGAGAGATACATTGCCAAAAATAAAAGTGTACCGCTTAAAAACGCGCAAGTAATTCCCAAATATTTTCATAATTATTCAAAGCAGCTTTTTATCTTTGCAAGAAGCATGGAATAATACGTTCACGATGCTGAAAATCTGAAAATAAGTTACGTTGAAGAACGACGATGTGGCGAATACCTTAAGTTAAGCTATCCGACATTATTGCGCTTCTCCACCGCTACGTTGCTTCTTATTTTATAAAACACTTCTTAACGCCAACGTAAGTATCGTCGACGGCGTTTACCGTAAGTGCATCCTTATTTACGACAATTTGAAGCTCAAGCAATAACGCACCGTGGCGGATAATGAAACTCCGAGTGCTCATCTCAATTGAGAGAACTGATGGTTCTCCCGGCCTTTCGGCCAATTGCGCAATGAACTGACACGATAACAGAAATCTAAATATTTGGTAGATCATTGGTAGACTACCGCATGCGTCGTGGATACGCGGTTATAACCCTCTTCGTAACCTACCACCCCGTAGCTATCGGCCGACAGCTAAATTCTCGGTCGGTTGAGACTCAAGACACGAACTCAATTCTGGATCGCTGCGAGCACTCCACCCATTTAGGAACAACGGCCGCACTCAATCGTGTCGACTTCACCGAACTCCATACAGAGTGTCTTAGAAATTTCGCTTTTATATTTACGTATACCTCAGCGAATTTAGATTCAGTTTTTTTATGAGAAAAATATTAAAATTAGTAGATTTTAAATTAGAAATAATTAAATTATTTATGATATAAGATAAAATTATATTTCACACACACGCAGAACAAATTAAGTTTTATAATGTGATAAAATTCGATTCAGACACATGGAATTTTCATGTTTATATGAGATTCAATATTACAATAGTTTCATATAAAAGTTTAAAAAATCGTAGAAAGATTTGATGGCAAAAATATCTATGCTAAAAAAAAATTAATTAGATATTTAAGAACCTATATAAATAGAACGTGATGAGAATTTTAGAACACCATGTATGTCGACTAAAACGGGAGCTTATCGCAGTTGGAATTAGGTTCGCGAAGAGTAGAAGAACGTTGTTACATCATTACGCTAGTTCGTCGCTCCCTATTCGGATATATTTTCTTTTTCATCGTTTTTTAAACTCATGTAAACTCAGATAAATAGTTTAGTTGATGATAACACATGAAAAGTATCTGATATTGATTTTCAGTTTTGCTTCTTCGAGACAGTGAGAGGACCATCTCTCCCATAAGGGGAGCATGCTGCAAATATGCAGCACTGAATATTAAATATATATTGAGAATACACATGCGCAAAACTTTTTCAGATAAATATATAAAAATATTAAGATATTTTTTTAAAGAGGTTACAAAATAAATTCTGCGAAAAATTAAATTAAAAGTAAAATTCAATTTTGAAATATAGAATAATTTTAAAAATGATATATATTTTCACGTTATATCAATTCAATGTGTTTGATTGAAAAACAAAAATCCCGATATCAGATTTAACAATTATTTTATTTTAGGTAAAATATTTGTAACAGTTGTAAAATTTTAAATGACGTTTTTAAAAAATACTTTGTAAAAGCAAATCTGTAAGAGTAAAGAAAAACCTTTGTCATCAAATCTTCACTCCTCGACTGCGATATGTAACATTTCATTCGGATTTCATCGCAATCGATTCAATGGTTCGGCTACAATTTAGGGTGCGCGCGTGTAGATGCACGTGCATAGCATCGCGAAGAATGATTGAATCACGATCGTGTGTCGTATCGTCGCATCTGCTCAGCTTTTAAATATGACGAATCAGTTTGCGCGTGCTTCTATTTCTCGCACGTGACTAATTTTATAAAAAACTTAACGCGTTTAGAACACTGGAAAGCAAAATTTCGTTTACTACCGCATTGAATAGTTTGTTATGCCAAATACATTTTAAGGCAAGATAATTAAAAGTAGTATAATTAATAATTAGAAAAATAAAAAATACAAGAAACACTAAATATCTTGGTCTAAAAGTAAATTCAGATTTTTTTGAAAAATAAAATTTTACGTACTTTTATTTTTTCGCTTTTTATTCCTTCATTTATCGTCAGGGAATTGAACATTTTATGTAATACAATAATTTTATCCTTCATCGAATTAGCTACTGAATGAAAAGAAAGAGAAGCTAATAAACATTACACATTTATACGTTATTGGAAACCGAATGTTGTAGTTTCGTGCAGTTTGTTCAGAAAATTCAGCCGTAACGAGCAAACGTTTGTCTTGACAAAAAACAAAGTTCTCACAATTAGAAAGTTTTGTCCACGGGAAAGTGGAGACTTTACGCTTGATGGTAGTTTGAGTATATATGCCTCTTGTCTTAACTCGCTATTCCCTAGATACGCGGACGTTTACTTCGATACAAGTAAATTTTCTAATCGAGACCACATTGGATTAAAATGTTTTCTATAGAGTGTATAACTTCATGATATCGTGTGGATGCAATAAATTGATTGCAAATTTTTTACACGTTTTCTCTTAGTTTTCTTTTCACTCGATCTTGCATCGTATAGGTTAGCTGATGGGTCCCCGTAAAAACAAAATAGAAACGGTAATCCGTTTATGTCACGATTTTTCACGATACACAACTTTGCGCAAACATTTGTATATCGAGCTTAATTAAATTTTTAATTGTATTTAATTAAATTTATAAAATTAAATTTTAAAACGAAAGAAATATCTAGCGTATAATTTGTATATCCTTTGAACGTTGTTCTGTCAAGTCGCATTAAACGCTCATGTTTGGTGAAAATTTAATTAGCTTAACATTACTTTTACATACAAATATTTGTGATATACGTAATATTTGAAGTTTACATATTTGATGTAAATCAAATCACAGTATGCATCAAAGTTATACAAACGATTGTCAAAAATACTTTTGATCATTGATCGATTTTAATCCGTTCTCAACCTAGTTGAATTTTCATTGAGAAGAAATATCTTATTTTTCTTGAATATCTTATACTGTCAGAGTTCTCTAATGGAGTTCCATTAAGCTTCTTCCTCTCAGCAATTTTTTTCTAATTCTGCATTAAACTTTCTGCTAATAACAAACTTCGGAATGCTTTAATAATGAACATGAAAGGATTTATTACCCGTAGCTGCTTTTCTCGCTGAACTAAGTTAGCGAATTAAATACGTAGACAAATGATAAACGAGAAGCAATGGTTTAAAATTGATTCTTTTCATTGCCAAAAACAACGGAGTTTAAAGTGTAATTCATGTATTCGGAATGTAGATAATGTTATGCAGGAAATTTATCGCTAAAGGATTTAAATTGTCTCAATAATGAACAAATTACACTTTAGCATGAAAATAGTTTCTCCCGCTATAAGTGAAAAGCATTTTGTCATTCAAATGTTTGATTTAGGATTTTTGTTTTATCACTACACGCAGTTAGATTCAAACTTTTTTTTTTCATTTCTTTAAAAACAATTTATTCAGAAGACAATCCAATTTTTTCAAATAATATTACTCAAATGGGTACAAATAATCAGTGCAACCATTCCTGCGTCTATTTTACCCGTTTTACTAGAAAAATGTACGAGAAGTGACGTGACGTGTGAAAGCGAAATCCCATATTCCGTTGCGTACAGAGTCGAACCAGTTAGTGGAAACGCGTTTTGCTAAAGCACTCCCAGTGCCGAAAATAGCGTTAGTTTTGCCGACATGTTGGTCGTTAAATGTACGGAAAGTTCCTTCCTAGCTGCGTGCTTGATCCGTTGATTTTCATGCGAAATGTCCTTTAGAAAGGCCGCGGAATCAGCGTTCTTGAATATCAATCTGCTGAATCGGAAATGTAATATCCGTTACATATCTCACAAATGTCCGTAGATATCTGCGCGGAGTTATGACAATGACTTGCATATATTTTCTGCATTCTAGAACAAATTCCTTTGTACAGGGTAGCAGATTTGTTACCACAAAATGTTGATATTAATTAATGACTAAAAATTAAGAACAATGACTTAAAATTTAATAGTTATCTATTCTATGGGATGAAAAAGTTTATTCTTTTACTTTTTACGTTTATTCTATGGGATGAAAAAGTTTATTCTTTTACGCAATTAATAATAAAAATGAGCATTGCGGTGAAATAGTCATAAATAAATTTTTATCGCGCCTTAACTGACTTGCGTAAAAATTATGTCTAGAAATTATCAAGCGATATACGTAACTTTGTTCACTCTTGTTTCTTTCTCATTTAAATGCAAAATATATTTGTGTCTTGTATTTACTTTACCATGGGAAAATTAAGCCCTTTTTGGAAATACTAAGAGAATAGCAACTTCGAATATTTTTTAAAAACTTTATATTAGAAAGACATGTAAAATTGAAAAATATACATGACTAGTTAAACTTGAATAATAATACGTAACTATATAAATATTATCGCAAATATACACAAATATACATAAATCATTAAGCAACTATAACAAATTGTGAATTGCCGTACAATTTTAATAATCTTGTAGAGAAAGAAATAATCTTGTGTTACGTATATCATTAGTTTTTGTTAATATATACGTATTATTCGCATTATACTATATATTATGTATTAATTTTTCCAATAACTATTAAATATTTTATAACGCAAATGATTAAAAATTCATTCAATTTACCGCAATACGTTATCTATGCGTTATAAATGAAGAGCTTTATGATATGAATTACAAAAAATGAAATATTTAAGTATTGATAATTGATTCGAGTATTGATAATTTATCCGATTATTAAAAAATTATATTAAACCTCAAAATGTAGCTACATAAGAAAGAAAAAGTTACATAATATTTTCCTGAATATTTAAAAGAATTTTTAAATTGTTTGACAACAAATATGTCAAATCTAAAAAATATTTTTAAAGTCTTAATATTTCTAACCTATTATAAATAGAACTTTTGATAATCAATGATTATAAACCCGTTAATTAATTTACAAAGTTTAAAACAAGTATTGTTCGACGGACAGCTAATAATTGTTTCTGTTTGACTAAACTTTATGTGATGATTTGATTGTGCATGAATATGATTTACAGTATATTGCTTCATTAATATTAATAATATTGAATCATTGTATGTATCTGAATATATTATTAGAATTAATAAACGATAGTCTGAAGATAAATTCGTCCATTACACTTTGCTAGCTTTTTGCGTTGCACTTAATGCCACTTGATTTCTCTTTTCCAGTTTGCAAGAAGTATAAAATGCTTCGAGAGATAAAAATGCTTTGCGCGCACTCACAGGCTCATTAAACATCTTTTAGTCGACCTCACTTTACTTAACTTTTTCCATGATCTTGTTCGGCAAAACTTAAACGTAATTTTATAGATGTCCAGTCGCATTTCAAGTTTCATGGGTGTGTGCATTTTTAAATGCAAACATTTATTATAATTACAGTTCGAGATATACATATACATATTCTATTTTATTCAGAAACAAAACTTATGTGGCAAACGCTTGCTACGAAGTATTCTGTTCGCAAAGACTAAATTACCCATTTTCGTAAATAAACGCACTCGCATTGAAACATCTTTCGTACTGAAACACCATTTTCAAGAAATTCTACAGTTTCTGTCGCGTTGAAAATATCATACGACCTTTCTCGCGAGATTTCTGACGGTAAAAGGTTCAGAAACCGCATTAACAAAGGTAAACTTTAGTCAGGTCATCTAATTTTCTTTTTATCTAATTTTTCGTGTCTTTTCACTCAACTTTTAAATTCCCAGTTACTCACCAATCGTGAGTTCGTTGATCGAATTTTAAAACAATAACATTTTATCGAAAACTTTAGTTCTTTGGTTAAAAAATGTCTTTGTCTATTTGTTCGATTAAACAAAGTCAGAATTATAATGATTATATTTTTATAATAACATCGAGAATTTCAAAGTAATATTCAACTGTAATACTTACATTTCTTTCTGCTTTTTAACTTTTAATTTATAAAAGTCTACGTGTGTCTGCAATGTAAATACAAAAACGCAATTAATATAGAAATTTAATAATATAAAATTAATTTTAAAATTGTTATTCAAAGATATCTCTTAATACATGTCTATTGATACAGGTGAAAATTGAAATAACTAGTTTAATGGAAACTTTGTTTATTGATTGTTTTAATATTATTTTTATACATTATATTTTTTCTTTTTCTATCATTTGCACGATTAGCAAGAAATATTGAATCAATAACTGGCAAATTGAAAACTGATATTTAATATTTTAATAATTCATTTAATTAATAATAATGCACATTATTGCGCAAAAAATATAACATGTTCAGAAAGATGCTTAAGTTTGTATTTTTTTAAATCTGTATTTTTCTTAAAAGATCGTAAAATGGGAGTAGTTTCTTTAAATTATTGATTTAAAATGTTCTTTTAATTTTGTTTAATTGGAGAGATTTGATATAAATGTATAATTTATGATATTTTATAGGAAAAAAGAACTTGAAAGTTATAATATTATTATCAGAATTACATACAATATTGTAAGAAAAGCAAATAGATTGTACAAGAGTAATTATCCGTGCAGCGTAATTATTACAAATGATTATATAGTGCGCAATCATCACTTCCTAAGCTTGTCACATGCAGATATATATCCGCTAATTTTCAACTAATAAATTATCGATGAAATCAGTGCGCTGTACTCAGCGCACATTGAATATAATTACTGAAATATATGTAAGCTATATTAATTTCTAGATAAATAAGTACCTGCGTACAACGTTTTATTAAAGAGACTTTCAATAAAAATATTTATTTAAAAAATTTAATAATAGTGATAAAAATTTGGAGTAAATTAAAAAATACATGTTTTAGCTCAATATTTTGCTAAGAATTTTCCAATTTGTAGTTTTAAAAAATTGTTTGACAAAAAGAGATTTTTATATGTTAATTGTAAAAATCTAAGCTAATATTTTTTAGTTTATCATTTTGTGATGTACATACTATATCACGGTAGTGAACGTCGTGTAGTTTATTCCTTTTTTTTTAAACAATTTGCCATGAGCAACGGAACATGTGTTGAAAAAAAAACATCGCCCTTCATAACGGCTCAGATAGATATGCCACACATATATGTGTACATTTTAACGGGCGGAGACATATGTGCACTATTTCTGTTTTTGAAAATAGTGATAAACCTTGCGACAGGGAAAGACATGATTTTTTACACCCTTCTGCACATACATTTAACATACTATCTAATCTGCATTTCCGGATTTGCAATAAAATAATAGACTGCAGTATAGTAATTTGCAATATAGTAATAGATACATGCTTCTTGTTTTAATTATTCTATCATTTAATATATTAGCATATTTATATATTTATCTTATTATTATAAAACAAAATTGTATATTATATCATAGTACATTAAATAATTGATTATTAATTTAAATTTATCTGCATCTTAACATTCATCAGAATATTAAATTATATCTTTCATCCTTTGACTAATTTGATCGTTTGCCTCATATAATTCCAGAATTCATAAACCAACAATGTATAAATTTAAAGATAAAAATCTTATTTCGTACTGCGAAATATAGATGTAAGATTAGCTAGAGCTTTGTAATTATGTCACTGTAATTATGGAGATGACGTTTCGCTTCAGAAAACTTTCTAATGAAGCCGGATGAAGATGTTGAACTTTGATACTATAAAGACGTGTTCGGGATGAATTCACATTAACCATGCATAATATCAAGTGACAGGCCACATAGTGGGTAGATAGGAAATAAAATGCGTAAACTTGAAAGTAAAGTAATTATTAATAATTGAATCAAGCCGGTTACGTTACCAAGCATTTTGAGTAAAGCAAAATTTCCTGGTGACATTTAAAGACGGCCAATTAAAACTACGAACTAACATCAATATTATTATTTCTTTAATGTTATTAAATAATCTGTATTAATCAGAAGTCCACTGGTAAACCAAGTTCTCTAATCAAAGCAAACTTGTTATAATTTCAATTCAGACTCATCACAGCTGTACAACTATTGTAATGCTTATTGCAACTTCTCACGACAATTCCTCTTGCATAGATTGACAAAGACTTATATTCACATTCTGCGATATTCATTATATGTAAACCGCATAATCCTCACATTATACTGACACTGAGTGTGTCATTTCAGATAATTAAAATTGAAAAACAAACATGCGGCAATAATTTATATATTACTATCATATATATTTTTTTTCTCATTATTTCTTAAAGGAACATAGAGGAATTTTTACCGTCTGGCTATTATTTGGAAGTTTCAGGAATCGCAGAATTTAAGATGGATAGATGATTACCCAATAATTTAAGACATAGATACAAAATAAAAATGATTAAAAATTGCATACATAGATAATTAAATATGAACATAGAATTAGATTTTGTATATTTTATAAAATTATTCTAGGACTATATTTTGCTTTACTCAATCTGCTAAAACTGAGAACAGTTGTTCGCACCCTTGTAATCCTTGTGAACGGTGCGCAATGGGAAGAACAAATTTCACAGTTCGCACGCGATGGAATTTTAACTGGCCACTCCCAGCCCTAGCTATCACGAAACATAATCGCATTTGCTCGACTGTCTGGGCGTGATCGACAAAAGTGCTATTCGCTACCGCATCGGTACTCCCGGATCAATCTGCGTAACCTCGGGGAAAAAGTACGAAAGCGCTGACACTCGAATGTAAACGGAACAAGTCCATTTATTTCTCTATGTACAATTCAGTACAAGCACAAAGTAAAGAGAGAAAGGTTTTTCGTATGGAAATTATTAACTTTCGCGTTTTGTTTCATCTTCATGAAATCTCGACAAAACTAAAATCAATTTCATGCATGGAGTTTTTATTACAGATTGAATTTCAATTTCTCTAACAAAATTTCTTTTTCAAGATAAGTTATGCTAATGTTTTTCATCATATTACGCCCTGCATTAAAACTGACAGTAATTAAATTAAACTTATTAAACCTTTTTAAACTTGTTTACTCTCAATGCCATGATACATAAAGATTATTTGTGAAAATTTTAAGAGTATATCGAGCGCAAACGCGTTATTTAATATGCGTCGAATGATAAAAAGTGCAGATGAAAATGATATACCGTTAAGCTCTATGGATTATGATTATCTAACAAAACAGATTGGAGACTACTATCATCATATTACTATACGGATATATTCTTTTTTTGACGTGATATTGGTTTTTCTCCCGGCTCCTATCATACTACATCACAGTTGACTTAATGGAGTGCAACGTCGTCTTCATTAGCAGGAGTGTAACGAACAAGTGTTCGCATACATTTCCCGCATAAGAACCTGATATACGTGCCTGTATTTTTACGCGACATGAAGCGATTCTCTCTACGAGAATTTTCTTATTTTGCAATTTGCACAGATTATACGTACTTTATAAATACGAAATAAAGCAAATATTAAAAGTTTAAAAGTGTTATTACATATCAAAAAAGAAAAACGAATATACATATGTAAATATTTTCACATTTTCGACTTTTGATACAGCCACGCATTTCATGTCATGCTTTTCGCCAAATCTTATTAATTTTTTCATGAAATTCGTATATCCAGTGAGTATTTTTCAAGCAAGTATTGCGAAAATATTTATTTATAAAACATTTATCAATATACCATAATATCAAAGTTATAAAATTACAAGTTTATATATAACATTTATGTTATAGCATTATAATATAATTCAAGGGATGAAAGAATGACCATCAAGGTTTATTTTATTAAATTTTCTTTCGCAAAGTAACACTGCAGGTATAAAAATAACTTTTAATATAAAAGCATATACTGCATTTATTTGCATTGTCATTTTATATATGTCCTTTGATGCAAAAGTTAACATCCTTTCCTAATGCTTTTCAAAAGTGATGCAAATTTTTCGAGTCTATGATCTCGTGCACTCATGCAAAGTGATTTAGTAAAAAATTCAACAACGCACGAAACGGTGCGTTATCAAGTTGCTATGGCTGTTGGATACTGCAGGAATATTTCAACGAATGTGAGAGAGCCGCGATGTTGTTGTTAACTGTTTCTGATTTCTGCAAAGTGACAAAACGCTTATTTACGAAATATGTACATACACATTTTTTGTCTAATATACATATAACGATATATTTAGATATTTAAAAAGACAACAAAACATTTATTTTCATTTTTCTTAATCGGAATTCCTTTTTACTTTTTTATTTACTCGAAAGATATTTTGTTCAATCATACACATTTTAAAATCTGACTAACATAAATAAATAAAATTTGAAAGTTTACCAATGAAAATAGTAAGATATGCTTTAAAATACATTCGTTGTTATATTTAAAAGATACTTTGTATCACGGTATCTGAATATTCACAACGTGTCGTTCCTTTCGATAAATTGCTTATATTAGATTTTTTTTTTACACGAATTATTAGCATTCAATTTATTCTTTCCAATATTCTTTGTATTATATGTAGATAAAGTTATTGTAAGTGTAGTGTAGTTATAAATTATTCTATAACATACAACATACGTGCGCGAATTCATTTTTCGAATATAGATTACACCTGCACGATATTGAATAGAACTTGGATGCTCAAATAATTACGATTTCCATTTCGATTCCATTGATGATTTACATGAATGCAATTTTGATTTGCAATTCCTATTTCGAGCGCCTACATTTTATTAGAGATATTCTATTTTCAATATTTTTAAACTCTAATATTAGTATAATTAAATGTTAGTAAAATTAATAATTAGCAAAATATAATACGGAATATATAATATAATATGGAAATATAACTTTAATTAAAACAATGGAAAGGTATAAATTTATTCACAATTCCGGCCGGTAAGTGTAACTTGCTTTTGTTACTTCCGCTAGGAAATGGTGGGAAATGGACTACATTGTACCTGATCCGGTTGAGAAATACATATACTAGATACACGTATACTAGATATGTGTGTTTCTCCAACACAACGATTTTCGTTCTGAGTAAAACTTATTTCCTAGTAAGATCACATAAAAGATTAATTCTGATTATCTTGAAAATATAAGTGATATCTACATACAGTAATAAAGAAAAACTTTACAATAATATTAACTGGACAGTGATATATTGTTACGATTTTGCATTTACGTTCTTATGTCATTTGAAATGAGTTTTCTTGCTTTCGCTATGATCAAGATGGAATTCATAAATCGCAATGAATAGAGATTGCTCGTACGTATAGTCTACAGTTATGTAGATTCATTTTCACCGTGTAGTCTTTATTAGAACGCTGTGCCTAAATCATATCTGGTCATAATTCAAATGCCATAAGATTATTTCGTTCTATGAGATTGTCTTCGCGTGCCGTATTGTACTACAAGAGATAATACGATGCGAAAATTTCTAATTGCACGGTCGGGTACGTTATGCACGACAGTGAATACACGTTGTACAAAATTGCTCTCGACCGTGTCGTTTATAGAGTTGATTTATTCATAATCAAAATAACCGTCGAAAATGGTCCACTCAAAATATCAATGAATTAGAAATGTTGGAACAGAGAAAAAGTATGTTAGTAAGATTAAGCAAATTTTGACTAGTAATTTTTAATAAGCATAGAATTTTAATTGCTCACGTGACACGAAATGACATTTCTCCAATATTTATTTAACGAAGTCATAAGCGAAAACTTTTGCTTACTTAGGTATAACCATTTTGAATATTCTTCTTTAAACATAAACGATTTTAAACATAAACGACTCGCAGAAAATCTGCCGGAAATGCGGCGAGACTCAGTTTAATTAAGGATTAACTTAACGCAATTTTTATCAGGTCGGGAATTGTGCCGCTGTAATTGCGGGTATAATTGCGCCTCTAGATTTTCATGTTGCAATGTGCGAAAAATTCACACGGCAAAATTCTAAGAAATACATAACAAAATAAAAATTTGATATAGGACGTAGAACAATATGGAATATTGATTCGCAATATGGAACAGTAAATGACAAACTGGAAAAATCATTTTAAACGTTAAAAAGCAGCAAATGAAATATCTCTCTGTACTAAGTCGATAAAATATCGTTAATTTGAATAGCCTGTTTATTATTTTTGAGAGAAGATATTACGTATGTAATGCATATATACATTGTCTCATAAATACTACATGTTTAGTAGACAATGCATTTCCGCACGGATCAAACAAATGGTTCAAAGCATTCCGCACAACTACATATTTTTCACTGTCTCGTCGCTCTTCCGAGCGAGTGCATCCCGTAGTTACCTTGGCGAGTGATATTTTTATCAAAGAATATCTTGCATTCTTCCTCCTGGACCTTCCAAGATGTCTCACATTTTTCTCGAAACTCCTTTTCACCGGTAATGTACATAACAGCATTCGCGTACGGGAGATAATAAGTTCAGAAAGATAATAAATCTTGAGATGCGATGTTATGATATCGCATACTTACTAATTTAACAGCATCTCTCTCGAAGTATATTACAGATACGCTGCAAGAATCGAAAACAGACAGGAGCTATTCATTACCAGCGCCGATCGTGCTGTACAGACTCCGCGTGCGCTTGCCTTCGGTTTTAGTTTATTCAAAGACGATGATGCAGCTGCGTCAAAGTGCATTCGCGTGTATATCAAGCTTGTATCTTCGGTCGACTATTCGAGAATCTAAGTCTGCCGCTGCGGGTATCCACACTCGGAGGATCGCAGCAATATTCCTTGCTATTTTGTAAGCATCCAAGAAATCGCTAACGAGGAAACTCCGTAAACGGCTTATCAATTCCAACGGGAATAGCAAATTTATATGTAGAGTCTTATTATGTTTTGCACGCAAAAAAGTCTGACATAGGCAGTTTTCGCAAACGAGTCCTGGTTTTGTCACGTATAACGGCTGGACACGTATAGCGGTTATCGAGAAGCAAGATATTCTTTGCTGAATTACATTAATCACTCTCGTAGCAAATTTTATTTTGAGAGTTATTCTTGTTTAACAATCGCTCGCAAAATTAGAAAACAGAAACAAGATTCTCGTTTGTGTTTCGTAAAAGAATTATTATAGAAATTGTATTGGAAGAATAATAAATCGAGCTGATAAATCTCGATATTGCTAGGATTCAATTTTTAGTTAATATCAGGTGCAGGTGACGTAACGCGTAAAAGCAGTACCTACTCTTCGTTGTACCATGGCGAGAATTCGCTTTTAGCCGACGCAACGTGACGCGACGCGTAGATATATACGAGCATCGTAGTGGAAGAGGTGTATTGTTCACCGGACGCCAAGCCGCACCATTTATAGGTTCAATGTTCCCTAATGTAGTGGCTTGTTACTTGCGATTTTACGTAATACTTCATTCTCCGCGAAGTTTCTTCCTTCCCAAGACATGCATCCGTGCCAACATTTCTTTTCTAGTACAGTTATTCTTATATCCGTCAAGAAAATTACTGCTTAGGTAATTTGTCAGCGCAATATCGCGGAAAAAGATTCCAGAGCCCTACCGTTCACGATTCACGAAAATGCGAAATAATAACGTATAATTGTGCGGTGAAAAACGCTGAGAAATATGGCGAATTCATAGCAATACTAATGCATATTTAATAGGTTTAGTTATCTCGAAAGGAAGCAACGTGTTAAAATTCTGTGTGCGCAAACTTTTATTTTTCATGAAAATACATTCTCTGGGTAGTCATTTAAAGTATTCTCTGGTAAAATATAAAACAAACCTTCAGGCTCCGTTGTTTTTCTCCCTTCTTTTTTACTAAACAAAATTTTCTAAGAAGAGTTTACAATCCTCTCAGATGCAGAAATTCTCTGGAGAATTATGGTCTGGATTCTTTTTGAATGTAAGTAACATGGCCACCCCGTGTACAGCTATCAAGATCACGCTGAAACGTGCAAGATTACACAGCGTACACATATAAAATAAATTCCCACGTTCTACAATTCCTACATAAAATATTCTCGCGGTCGCAAATTCTTTCCCATCCGGTTCATTATCAGTGCGCGTTTATGTTAATTTAAAATCGGAAACGCAAGTCAAATCGTGTAACTTCGGTTCATTATGAGTTCTTTAAGGAATTGAGATAGATTTCGCTCTGTCGTTCTATCAGTAAATTACCGTCTATAATACCGTCAACAGTTCGTAGAGTTCGTGAGAAACTCGTTAACATACGTTTTATTGACGCGAACTATTAACGCGCGTAACCAACGTCGCGTTACTCACGTCTGACTAGAATGCGGTACGCAAATGTTCTAGCTATGAATTAGTGATTCGCACACAGCGTTGAGAGCTACGAGCGCATATATCCGCATAGTAAAATGTCGAAGTACACATAACGTCGAATTCAGCTCGACACGCCATGTTTTCACGCATCCATTTATCGCCGTCGCATTCCTTCTGTAGTGTACTCTAATGGTCGCATGTCATCAGAGTAAATAGTTAACAGTGAAACAGTTCGATCGAAAGTTCAATCGTCGTTTGATGGTTAACCTACGTTAATGACTACCGATATATATACAAAGCTCCTCGATTGTCTCCGACTCTGTGATGTCCAATCGACTAGAACTGTAATTCGGCTAAACATTTTACTCTTCTATTGCGATACGTACATACAACTACGATATGATTATGTTAATTGAATGCGAAATGGAAATACGAGCTGTAGGCATTTTTTTTTGCATAGCAACGCGTCAATGCGGCGTATCAATTGCAAACAGAAATCACTGTTTTCCGATACCGCAAATCTAAATAAAATTGTACGTGATGCAAAATATCCTAACACATGCATGCGTAGCAATCAGTTTTTGGGTATTTTGGGTACGTAGCACCGATGGAAAAATCGCGATAGAATTAATTCCTCTCTTTCAAAATAAACTGCTCTTTTACTTTTTTTTCCAATCTGACATCGAGCGAAGAGAGTAGAAATATGCCAATCCGGATAAAACGTTTCTATTCAATTATCCCGAACAAGTTCAGACCGCGAATTAAAAAAGGATATTCAAATCGGAAAAAAAAACAAAACTTCTTTTAGCTAGGTTTTCTATTGTGAGTTCGTTATAATTTCACATGACATCTTTAATTAGTAGTGCTAGATAATTGGCCCGAATCCATTTAAATTTTCAAACTTTATTACTACATTATTGTGTCGCAATTTTATTAATTTTTCACATGAAGAAGTAGTTTCAATCTGTATGTTGAAATTGACAAAAGCATTACTAATGATATCGGTATGTATCTCTAATCTCACTTGGATGTAATATGCGTTGGTATACAATAGCAAGTTAATGGTCCGACTAAGTCATAGACTGAAACCAGAAATCGGAAGATTAGCACGTTGATGTTGTCTAATGCGTTCGATTTAGAATTACGAGCATCCGGTGTCTCGAATGTACCTTGTCCAATTATGAGTAATGAGGCTAACCTATGATCTGACGCTGGCGTATACATATCAAGACGGAATTTAGCATTGCTGCTGCAACCGAAGCATGAATGACATCTTAAATTAAAATGTAACATGAAATTTTGAGATTATAGATAACTTCTTAAATAATCTATATATAAATAAAATATAATTTTTTTAGTATTCACATTATAATTAATATTATTAATATTTGAATAAATTTGTGTTATTTGAATTAATTATGAAATAAAAATTANTATTTATTATATACTATATATTACTATCTTTTATACTATTACTATCTATTATATATCTAGGATATACTATTATAGGATAATATTTATTAGATAAATGAAATAATGAAATTAGGAATACAAATAGCAAAAAAAAATATAAAAACTCTGATTGTANTTAGGTTAGTAAAAATATATTTTACGTGTATAAGACTGAACACGTCACTAAAATAATGCACAATAGACATGCAATTTGAATAATATTAAAATGCAATGCGAATGTAGGATAACTTATTTCGATTTACAAGCAATTAAACTAATTTCTTAACGTACTTAATTAATATGTGATCATGATGTTATCACACTGTAATAATGCAATATTAGAATATTGCATTTAATAATATTTATAAGAATCTGCGACAAAAATACATTCAGGGCAAGAATTAATCGGCTTTTACAATTCAACACCATTGGTCTAACAGTCTAAAAGCAAAGCCAGCTTAATTATCCAACAAGTACATAGAGGCTATTCCCAAAGGATGGGAAACTCTCGTGTACTGGTAACTCAAAAGGTAGAGTCATTCAGCGAAGGGGTTGTTAAACACGATGTCTGGGACGGAAAACGTAAATGTACTCTTCTCCAATTCGCTACAGCTTTCGAATCATAGTGGAATGGAGCTTTTAAGATGGTCAACTTGATGCAATGTTTACTGATGAACACATTTTCAGATTGTACTTTTTAACCGAAAATATGTATATTTAAATTTGCATGCACAGATCAATCGTCCATAATCGCTAATTCAAAAGATATAATCATAAAAAAATAAATTCGGAATTAAGCAATAATAAAATTATTATTAAATATTATTCTAACGAATTGCATTTAAAATGTTATAATATGTATGTTTTTTGTTTTTAAATAATAATTTCCAATATTTAATTCTTAATTGTGCATTAAAATTATAATATAAAATTTGATATAACATAATTTGATAAGAAAAGAAAAGAAGATTTATTTCTTTTTTACATTTTATTAATTTATTAATTTTTATATAAAATATTCCTGTAAAATAATTTACAATAATTTTAAAAATTTTTATAAATTTTAACAATATATTATTTTTTTAATGATTTTTATGTTCAAGTACATCTCACATTATACTTATTCTCACTCTGATATGAACATTAAATTATTTCTTACTTTAAATTAAAGTAAAATAGATCTTTGACAGAACGTTAAAGATAAATATAACATTTTATGAATTTATTACTTGAAAATGGATTAACTATAATAAATTAATGTCAATATTTAATCATATATATGTGAAATCATCTATCAGTTTATTAATCATACAAATATATACAATAATGAGATCATATAAAGAGCTCATTATACCGATACATCATTTATTGGCGTTGTTTAATAATTTATTTCTTAGATTTTATGATTCAACAAAATAACTATGGAATTGTCAATCGTGTAAAATATATAACACAAAATTGCAAACATAAAATAGTGACATGAAATATTTCACAAGTATATTAAAATTATAGATTAATAAAATAGATAATCATATATGCATAGATACAAACATTATGAAGATATAATAAAGTTGTCTATAAGTTGTCTAAAGATATAATAAATCTTAATAAAGTTGTTCAAATTTTTATTATCAAGTATATTGAAATTAAATTTTCACGTTTATTATTTAGAAAAATAATATAAAATAAGAAAAAAGATACAAAGACAAAATTTTTATCTACCTTTTATGATATGATCAGATATTCATATCTTATTGACAAAAAAAATATCAATAATTTGCACATATATATGTGCAGTAAAATGTTTAAGTATTTTATTTCTATTTTTCTAAATATACTTGTAATGAAAATTTTAAATTTTAAATTCGCATTTGATTTTGCATTTGTATCTGATGCATTTTTCTACCCAGTTTATTTAATTACAAACATACTAGTTGCATTTATTCTTTTATATTATTTACATTTTTTTATAATCATCTATATTTATTGATAACTAGATTTTATATACGTTTAATTTAAAATAAAATGTTACGATAGTCAATAAATATTTTGTCACAATATCACCAAGATTCCTGGCTACGCATCGTTTACTTACATCTCACAGTCCAACTGTACTCGCCCCATGAATACGAGTGTCATCCACAGTTGTTGCTGCAACTCGGCGCGAATATGCATCTCCAATCGTGCCGGCACCTATTACGCGAAATGTAAATAGCACTCCGTAAACACGCTACTACCCAAGTTTCTCAGCAGTTTACGGTAGTTTTCGAAGTTTTCTTCCTTTCAATAGGAATAATCAAGTTCACGTAGGAATCGCATTTATTTATTGTCCGGCTATACATGCATGCTTGGCGCGCGGAACCCTTTAATACAATTATAACTATGCGCATTTTACTTCCGGGTATATTAACTCTGCGTACCTGACGCGATCACAAACCGAATTTTTTGCTGCTAGTAGTTTTAATCTAATTTTAGTTTCATATCGAATGTGGCAGAAAGCGACACCGCAGAGATGCAATTACACCTTTAAAATCAGGGGTGAATGAAGTTGGAATTGGATTTGAAAATAACCATATTAATCTTCTATAAATCGTGGTTTTCTCTTCTTAACGCAGCAACTGTTGCAATAATTCAAGTGTTTAAATTTAAACAGGTGATATAAAAGAACACAATTTTTATTACGATTAAACATTTAATTTGAAAAACAATTTAGAAAAAATTCTAAGTTTCTATAAAAAGTTTCTAAATATATAGCTACTTTTTAAATATTATTGTATAATTAAAAACTAATCCTTCGATTAGTAAATATAAATATAAAAATTATAAATCGGTGATACGAGTTTGCACAGATTGCGGAAATGGGTCAATTATTGAAGTTAATACTGTGGAATGATTCGAGTGTGGAGGAATCTTGTTTGACATATTGATTTATTGCAATACCAGCCGAGAATCCTAAAAACGATTTAGTACCCTAAATATCACCCTGTCAGCGATAAATCTTTCTTTACCGAATGGGCGAAATTGCAGATTCCTTCAGATCAATGTTACTCGGTGCAGCCATTGTTACAGAGCGCAAGGATCGTAGACGTTATTAAATTCTCTCTGTGTAAGCGAAAAGAACACAGTCTATCGTCCAATTTGTAAGATAAAAATAGCAATTCCTATCAGTACTTTTCAGTTCATATTAAAACGAGGCTGTCGCCTGTCACGTTCGTGATAAAGTGCCTGGAAATTGTGAATTTGTTAACAGAAAGAGAGAAACAAACGATTTCTCTATTTGCGGTCAATCCCTCTGTGCTATCGGAAACGCCTGGTCAATTGTGCGAGGTCAGTGTCTCGAGAGAAGGGAATTGTAACGGTGACATATCGTCTCACTGCAGTACATCCGCAGTGAACCGATGTACATCACAGTTGGGGGTTCCAATCTTGAAACTTTCCGCGCATTATGTTTCATGCATGCGAATATGTACGGATCAGTGATTGCTTTCTGATCTGACACATCAAAGTAAAATAGCGTTATATCGAACTTTTAGATCACTTAACCGCGATTGAAAGAGAAGCCGTTCGAAATACAAAATGTGTATCTTTCATAGTGAAGTCTATTAGATTTATTTGAAATTATTATTATTCATTTTCTTTTTATTTGCATTTTTAAAGAGTGCGAAATTAAATTTATATATTTTTTTCTATTTATTGTCTCATTTATTAATTTATTGTAAAGGTATCGATATTAATTTATATTACAACAGCGTGCACATACATACACACATAATATTTAAAAAGACTAAGTAACATATTCAATTCACACGTAGCAGAATTTAATTATGAACAATAGATATTTAGGCTTTGTTATGCTAGTGCAATGAAGCCAACAAACGTATGTTTTGCAATTGCATTGTCGGCTATTTAATGCATCCAATCAAATTTTTTTCTTCAACGTTTCATTTAATTTATTCGTAATTTAAATTACGAATGAATTGCAACAAACGTTTAGTAACAAAGTAATTATTTTATTCAATTTGAAATACAAAATGCGCGCACGCGCGCGCGTGGTTCATTTACACACATTGTGTGTAATTGCTATTTCGTTTGCGACAACGTCATAATATCATAATATCATTTTATACAATTATAAAAATAAATTAATATTAATTATTATTAGGAGAATAAAAAGTAATACAGTCCATATACATTGCACTGTTAATAATTATTTATAAATTCATAGAAGAAATATTTTTTATTACTTACAAAAATTTAATTTTTTTTTCTCTGAATAAAATATCGCGCTAAAACATATTATTGAACCGAAACCTTGTACTAAAATATTGCTGATCGAATAGTTGGCTAAAATAATATTGGCACAACATAATATTCTCGCTACTCGAAGGAGATTAATATTCGTTTTCTTAGAATATGTCTAAAATTATTTTCATTCAGGTTCTCGCACTTCGAGCTTCCAAGATCACCCACGTGCAGATGTTAGTATAATCTGAAAAGCAAATAATATTAAGCACTTCGCATATCTCTCATATGACTGCGGATTTATGATATACATATGAAATACGTGCTCTTGATTACCATCAGTTATTAATTTTGATGTATGTTATTATATTACTATTAATTATATAAAAAGGATATTGATAGCTTAACTATATTAATAGCTTTTATCTGAAAAGTAAAAATTTTCTACACTTAAAGGGTTAACATCACATTTGCGTTTCTCCGTCATTACTCGTAATCTGCACGCCCGTTCATTCTCAAACAAATCGAGGCAATATCTCGCACGATTAGCCGACGGTTTTCACTAATTCAATTAGGCTCTTATGAGACTCAAGCTGGAGTCATTTGTTATTGCAGAGCAGAAAAGGCCGATCTCTCGGGATAGATTTCCTGAGTGCGCAGCCCGTTTGGCGCCACTCTGTCTGGCAAAGTTTCAACCCCTTAAACGGGTTGAGAAAAAACTTTTCTGCCATATTGCCATTAAAGAAGTCACTCCGTGATGAATTCATTTTGTCCCCAGAAATTTATGATTATGAATACCAAAACGGAGAGTTTTGTTCGGAAATTGTTCGAGTTTGATCTGGCATACCTTCCATTTTATAGGCGAAAATTCAATTCGAATTGTATATTACTATCGTGCGTGCACGTAACAACTTAATTACTTAATCGACAAATTAAAAAAATTTGCTGAATAAATTTATAAATATGCAAATAATATGATTAATAAAATTAAGTGATTATATCTTTCTCTCTTTTATTTTTAACGTTATTATTCTCTAAATATATATATGTATATAAGTATAATTTTAGTTATATATATAAAACGCAGAATATTATATGCATATAAAATTGTCTTAGAAATTATCCCAATTGCGTACGCAGGCCAATAATGCCTCAATAAATTTAACAGTAACGCTAACGAGCTTTTGAGTTGCACGGTTCGGAGTATTTCGTGCAATCGTTGTTTAAATCAGATTTAAGTAATGTTGATGCGTTTAGTTACGAAGCAAATCCGTGTTAGAATTTCCGGTAACTTCAACCAATTGCTTTTACGTCGATGATACTAAACGATCGCGATACGAACAATCGCGACGTGAATTCCTGAATCGTGCACAGCACTTTATTGGTCCGATACTTCTCGCTGACTCTTTTATTTATTTAAGCGCATCACGCAAGCGGGCCGCGATAACTTCGAGGGCGTTTTCATATTTACGCGCATAAATCCTCACTTCCCTTCCCATGGTTCGTAACATTTTTGATGCCGTGGGCTTGCACCAGACGCGCTTTATGTACGAGCTCTACGTGACTGTTGCTGCAAGGATTCTCTTCAAAATACAGGATTTTCCGACAGTGTCGGATGTCCTTTCAACTATGGATAGTAAGACCAAACTTAGAAAAGCTAGGCATATTTCAATGTTCAGGCACTAGCTTAGAGTAAATTTATCTTACGTTAAAAATGAAATTTTTTTAAAAATTAATCGATTATATGAGTGGCTAATTTTATTGACAAACATATAATTCGATTTTACATACAACTACGCTCTTTATCACACTAATGCTTTTCTATACGTCATATCAGCTGAGCTAAATTCGACCCTCATTTAAGTTTTAGTAGTCAAAAGCGACGTTACACGAGCGACAACGGATGTATCGCAAAGTGAAGCAAAAGAATTCAACGAAACTAAGGATAGATCTGCGAAGGAGGAGAGGAGGGGGCAGGGGTAAAAGCACGCCTTGTGTGCTGCGCGGTTGTCGTGCTGCTGTGATTTGTTGCAGTCCTCTAGAGGACGATTGTACTCCATCTTGATGAATAATTCATCAGTCAAGCACACACCGAAACCGTGCAAGTTCCACGATTGGACTACCCGGTAACGTGTCCCAAAATGTTTCAATAAATCCTCCAGTGCCGTCGTTGCCGGCATTACTGGCGTTGCTGCCATTGTTCTCGCTCCCAAACCGTCGACTGTTCGCGTCTTTAAATCTGAAACAGCATTTTATCTCCATTAATTGCCGTTTTATAACACATACACATACGTATATGCATACATAAGGTCGCAAATCCGATAAATTATCCAAACAACGTTTCTAGTAACGAATAAATAAAGTGTAAATATTGAAATATTACACTCTACCATCAAAGAACACAAACGTTTCATTTTTAAAAGCATGTAGCTTTCACCTACTTTTTCTAAATCAAACTATCATGCATGCAGTTATAACATGCCAAAAGTTCGGACAAGTCCTCGCGTAGTTGTCGTCAGGAAACGTTGACATCCTGTAAATCAATCTGTCGTTTCTTTTGCGTCTACCTTCTGCCTCGCGGAAACTCGTTCCTCCGCTGTTTGCGGAACTTCGTGCGGGAAAACATTCCGAGAGATCCTGTGCGCTTGCTGAGGGATACCCTCGCGGTTTCTGCCTCTGCCAGCTTCTCTGCACTATCTTCACCACTTTCGAGAAGATTTGTATCCGCGGGTGTGTAAGAGACTCCCATTCTCTGAATTCCGTTATACGTTTTGCTTTATGTGTGTTGTCCCTGATAAACCGTGTACTGTGTAAAACTAACTAACTAACGAGTCGATTTCGAGGGATAGATACGTACAGAAAGCGGGGATCTCGTGCGATTAATTCACGGCATGCCGTTCTATATCGCGGTACCAAAGTCGAATACTTGTCGGAGTACCAGCAAGAAATTGCGCGAATACGTGAAATAACTTGACGATCGCTTTCCCGTTTCCATCCGCTAAATCGTCGCTAATTACATCATTTCAGCAAGTTTAGGAAGAAATTTAAATCAATGAATTTCACGATATAGAGAAATTGCAACGTATTTATCGGTTCCTCCGAATTGCCGTAGGCAATCGGGATAATTTAAATATTAAACTAGCAAGATCAATTGTAAACGTTAATATAAACCAATAACTGCAATATTTATTCTATTTTTTATTTATTTGAGATATTTTATAATATCAGAATTTATGTTGTGAAAAGAATTCACCATATACATATATAAAATTCAATCATGATTTAACTTACTTCAATGTATGTATACTGATACTTTGAAAATGTATGTATATGATGAAAAATTTAATTAAATGGCGATTACATATAAAAAGAAAGTTTTGCGTTTTTTTAAATATTGATGATAGAAAATATTAGTGAAAAAAAGCAAATAATTTGACAAAAAACTTGATCAAATATAAAATAATTAAAATAAATAACGAAAAAGGTTCTTAATTAAATTGTTGCCGTAAAAATATAATTTAATCATTTTTTTTTACAAATAATGTATTAACAAACTTATGTCAATGTATCAAAATAAATTAACTTTTATTACATGCACAATTATTAAAATTATTCGGGAATTGCAGTGAACATAATTTTATGTGTAAAAATTTGAAAATTTTTTTCGCTATTTTTATTTTCTGAATATAGCATAGTGTTTCGAACGGAAATATATGTGCAATACAATGTTTTTAATATAAAGTTGATATAAAGTTAATTTACTCAAGTGACAAAGGCATGTCGGCCGGTATAAATCATAAACTCTTCATATAAAACCGTAAAACTCTGGGAGATCATCTCTCTTTGCGATATACGAATATATTCTACTAGCGAAGGCCTTGGGGCAGTAACACGCTAACCACGTGAGGGAAAGCTGTGCGAAACTCTTACTTTACTTTAATTTACGAGTTCAGACTAGTAGAAACGAACACGAAAGTTCCTGAAAAGAATACTACATCTCATTAACCTTAAATTACCAAGTCAATGTGAGAAATACGAACTAGACATTCGTTCTATGAGTTATTTCTTCTGAATTTTCTGTAAATCTCATTTTCAAGTAAGAAATGAGTAAAATTTTTGTAAACTAATGTTTTGAATTAACCGTAATATGTACACGGTATCGAAACGGATGACTTTGTTTTATATAATTTATAGCATCCTGCAATTATTCGTCAATTAAATTTGTTCCATATTCTGGCCTATTGCCCTTCATACGCTTCATACACCTGAAATACGCTTTAATCAAATCGTTACATTTATTAGCGATGAAAACAAAAGATTTTTCAGCGCAAATATACATTTTTCGAAAATTATATCGATACTGGTAAACAATATCCGGCAGCATCATATATTTGAAAAATGCAATTGCGTCAATATCAAATTAATGCCAGCTTTCGCAGTTATGCACCAAAGCACGCATGGATTTATGAGTTGTGCGCAATTTGTGTTGTGTTTAATTTGATGGATAGAAAGCATTTTACATTTTCGCATTTTTTCTCATATTTTTCGCATAAACCAAAAAGTTTCCTTTTAATAACTCGATGAACGCGCTCGCTTAATGATCCAATAGATGCTTCATTATTCAGATAGCACAGAAAAAAGCACCGCTTTCTCGTGAATTTCTTGAACTTCTGTCGATGTTAAAAAACATGTTGATTTATGCGATACTCACTGAATATTAACGTCTCCACTCGAGATTCGTTCGATCAATTTTTATTTTTCATTGGTGCTGAATAGAATCCATATTCTTGGATCAATTTTCAGTTTATGGCATATTTTCATCTTCATATTATTCATTATAGTTTAAATTACTTTTCATGTGAAGATATTCGCAATATCTCAATAGATGGTGTATAATGATAGAAAGAGGGTATAAGCGTTTTTTTTTTTAGTAGATCGACACGTCGCGGCTTAAGAGGTCTGACTCGTTTCTTCAGTTTCATTACTAGCGCGGTATGCGATACCATACAAAGCGATGGGAGCGGTAATTGTTCCGACGCGAACGAACCTCCTTAAGCAAGAGGCGACGTGCGGCGCGCGAGGTTCCCACGTGCAGGCTTCCTGTATATTCGGGCGCAGTCAACGACACGTAAAGTCGCGCGTCTAGGGTCAGACCGACGTTCCCTCGAGCGTGGTTCCTTCGACTCGGTTCTCATCGACCGACTGGCATATCCTACACCGCGCTATGGCTACATGCGAGAAGACGACCTCGAACATCCGCGCTGAAACTTTAAACCAGGTTTTAACGCTGTGACGCACACATAAGGTTTCGTTGGCGCCTAATGCAATTGTATAAATGCAATTTATTGTAAAAATGCAATGTAATTTATTTTCGATTGCGTCTGGTAAAGAAAATAGAGGAAAGAGAGATAGAAGGAATTGAACGGAAGAGATATACAGATATATTTTGGTATGTCCTCTCAAAATTTTTCGAGAAAGCATCGTAGCGACATTTCATGATAACGATTGATAAATATGGAGATAATAACAAATTCTTATGAATATGTATATTTATAATACAATAAAATTAAACGTTCCATAACTACATTATTGAAATTAAAATAAAGCTATCTGAAAATGAAATAATTTAGAGGGAAAAAGTGAAAAGAGAGATAAAAAGAAAAAAGATAGTTATTCTGTTCAGAGAATTAAAATACCTCTTACTTAAGAACAATAAGAAACAAAAGTAAGTAAAGCAGAATTGAAAAGTACGAATAAATTAATAATGCATCAGGACAATTTACAAAAGTAATGAAGAGAAAAATAATAAATACAATAAAATTATTTTTATTAATTATATTAAATTGTATTAAAATTGTTTTTATTGTAATTATATTAAATAAATTTCTCTCTCTTTCTCTATTTTTTTTCTCTTTGTTGCATGTACAACCGCGATGCTTTAAGTTTCAAAAATATAAATTTCTAATATCTTTTAAAAATAAAGAGAGACTGCGGCTTTGATCAATTTTGCTGAATCAGAATGTAAGGATAGTGTGGTAGAAAACGAGTATTATACGATTAGAGAAGATTGTCCCAATTGGTCCAAACTTTCCGTTCCTATCTATTTTCTCTTATGTCACTAATAGCGTCGTTTCTTCGTTTCTTGTCCTTTTCGGGAATTAGACCACGCCGCATCGCCGAGGCGTGAAAAGGGTAAGAGCTAGAGAACGGACCTAAATTACTCGTGGGACATTCGTGGGAAATTTATACAGCCTTGATTACGTAAGAAATTTATGCAAATTGGAGATAGAACTCTGATAAAAGCCGTGCTCCCTGTTAAAGAAAATAGTGTTATGGACATAGTAAAACTTCGTGTATTAAGTAATTTTCCGTATTGTCAATATGACAAAGCAATGACAAGATTATAATTACGAAATACTATTTCTCTTTTACTCTTACAATTAAAATACTCGCTATAAACGAACTCATCATAAATAAAGAAAATTTTTAATTGAGAAACAGAGAATTTGCTAGAAAATATCATCTAATCAAATTAATTATTTTACGATCATTAAAATAAATACGATCATTCTAGCAAAATGTAAAACCGCGAAGTGGTTATTATTGAGAAAACATAAATCTGAAGGGAAAATAAACTCGCTAGAAACTTGTATAAATTGAGGCACGCCTTATTAAAACCACGGAGGACTTTGATTAACACCACTGCCGATATTTCGCGTCGCAAATTAGTAATTACAGTTGTGTACTTCGAAGTAATGAAACAATACCGAGGTAATTTCTATTCGAGATGAATTCGCGTGACTTGGAACAAAGACAATTTTTGTTACAATGCGCACGAATGTATGCAAATGTACACCATTGCGCCATCATAATGCGGCGGAAAGTTTTCAAATATGGGGAAAAGCTTGGATAATAATAGCTTCGCTATAATTCTCGTATCTGTATTTCACAATATCGTCACGACAATATAATAACATTCATTAGAAATTTAATAAGGATGATAAATTCTAAAAATAATGCACATATAAACTGACATAATTTAAATATATTATTTTAAATTGACATTTACATATATTGATACGAGTCCATTTTAAATCAATTTGTATGATAAAAATACTCATAAAAATGCTCAATACATTTTGTTGCCAAGATAGCGATTCATTATAATATTTATATAAGTTATAACGTTTATTCATTACATTTAAGATTGATAAGATAGACAAAATGGAAAGTAGTTTCTTATTGATCATCGCGCCGAAGCGAGTTGAGTCGAGTTGAAAGACGTACTCAGTGCTGATCTCGAAATGATTTCCGCAGGAGAAACAATAGCGCTGATTTTCTCACGATACCAACACAGCAGGATGTAGCTTTGAATTTAATTTAAATCGGGAACGTGCGAAGTGCAATCTGTTATTGTTGCGTATATCCTCCACCGTCCATCCTCCTCTCTCATTTCGCGAACAAAGTAACGGTCCATTTGCCATTGTAACAATGCTGATATGTTTAAACTCATGGATTAGTGTAAGTTAATGAACATAATAATCTCAAATCACGTAAGAAATTAATGTCAACATATTAAGGTTACAAGGCTACTGCTGAGAATAAGCAAATTAAGAGCAGTTTACTTTATATCTGGATACGCGAAAATTTTCAAATGTTCTCTCGTCATGAATAGATATTTTATGTCGGAAGGAAATGACTTTTGCCACCAGGTAATACTTCCGTGGTACTTTCTTAGGAAGTTTCTTGGGAAAGTTTCACGACTACATCTCGTCCAATTCGCATCGTAATGAGGCTGTCAGACTGGCCATCGTACGGTGTTAAGTACCAGTCCACGAGCACTTATAAAAGATATCATATATATTCTAAATTAACCAAAGAAATTGGAATGGGTTAGGTTTTTCTATTTGAAAGCAGAAGTTTAATTAATTTTGTTGACTGCCACTTTTTTTTACAATTTTAAGCAAATTATGACTTTTTAAATTCTCAAATAATATATTATTTCATTGGAAAAATAAGAAACAATTAAAATTTTAATTTTAATGATGCTTAAAGAAATAAATTAGAAATAAGTTAAACTGAAGATAAGGATCAAAGTAATAATTATGAGAAATATCCATATTATGATTCGTGTAAATAAAGGTGAATTCTCATAAGGTTCATAAATTTTTTATATTCGAGGACATCTCTTGGCATTACATTATATGTTTGGATATGCCCTGAGGCAGTACAATCAATTAAGAAGGAATGCCTTTGTTAGAGAACATGTTGACAGAGAGAAATATAATCGAGGAATAAATAAACATACGTTTATGAATATCATGTCTATATTAAAGAAAAGCGTTTCAACGCTTATAAATCATAAAATATTTTGAACCAAATAATTTTTTGACATACAATACGCACTACAATTTTTTATAAATATAATTTATAGGAATAATCGAGGGAATAATGCTCGAATATATGACCCGTTCAATAAAAATTCTGTTAATTTAAAAAATAACATTGCGGAAAGTTCTTGCTTTCATGCATTTGTAGAATTCGCGAGAACGATTCCTGTTTAACTTTGAAACATCAACTGTAATAGCAATATAAAACTTTTGTTCGAAAATCAATTATAGAAACTGCTTGAAATTTGATATAATTCAACTGTATTGCTCCTAGAGTGACTAAAGCACACTTAACTACACAAGTATGGAATCATATCGCACATTTATTTAACTCTAAAATTACCCAAGAAAAGTTTATTTTTGAAAAAAAAGTTTGACATTTGTTACTTGTTCGATTTATTTAATATTTGTTATTTGTGTCTAAAGGCTAATGCACCAAATAATTTTTTATTTGTCAAATACTATCGTTCTATTTTCTGTATTATGAGGGCTTATTTCGTTAATCAACCTCGTATAATTGAGTTCAATTGAAAAACCGATAATAGGAGTTTCTCGTTGCACAAAAGGCTCTTAGTACATCAACTATCGTCTAAGTGTAGTAACAATGTGATAATTTCATTTTCACCTTTGAGCATTAAGCGAATATAGTGTTCGTCCTATGATCATACCTTTGAGAATTTCAGTATCAGCTTAAATTATACATATATGTATATGATATCGTTTCGATATCGAGCTAAATTTCAAACAAAAGAAAATTTATTACATCGTATTAAATAATTTAAAGCAGATATAATACAAATATTTCCAAAATATATATTGTAAACTTTTACTTTAATAATGCAATTTTTTACGATACCAATTTATTATATTTTTGTGCATTCTATATATGGAAAAATTCGCTTGCAATGTCTCGCATACAAAAATTTTTAAATGTGTCGATAATCGTTTGCGTAAATGGCGACTTTGAGAAATTTCTTCCGATAGCGGAATAATTGGAGATAGTAGAGGTAATGCTTACTTACGGAATATAAGCGCGTTAATTTTAACGATAATAATTGTATAAAGAATTTATGTTATTAAAATAAAATATGCTTGAGCGAAAAAGGTAATCGAGTAAATTTCTGATACAATTTTCATTATTTGAATTTGAGTATCTTCCAATTATATATAATACAGTTTAAAAAATGCATATAAAATTAATTAAGCACGTATTTCAGAAAAATTATTTTCATCTAAAATATCATTATAAATTCATATTAATTATGTATATATTGCATGAAATAGAAATATATTAATGCAAGATAAAATTCTATACATTATTTCGAAACTTCAAATCTTTTTTTATTATTTAAAATAAATTTAAAAAAATCTTTTTAACGTTATTGCATTTTTAAAAAGCATAAGGATCACTTTTTTCTTTATTACGTGAACAATTTTGGCGAATTCTTTTAATAATGCAATCAGTTTTGCATTTCAATAATTGGTTATATAGAGAATTCTATGTGATAGTTTATACGTGTTAATTTCTATTTTGGTATATCGAGAAATCATTTTGTCACAGTATGAATTCTCAGAGTCACAGATATTTTGTAAAACGAGGACGAGACTATATTTATCGGGATAAATTACCAATTTGCTGAAACAAAAAAAACTTGGTGTAAAAAAGAATCTAATTCCACTGGAAATTATATACAATTTATCATATAATATAAATAATCAATATGTTTATTTTAATGTATATTTTGCTTGCTCAGACATTCATTTACGCTAAAGTAAATATATAATGTGAACGTATATTTTTTAATTACATGTACCACGTACTCTCAATAGACATAATTTTATTTACATATAATTTAATCACATACATGTAATTAAATGTAAATATAAACGTAATTGACCGTAAATGTTCTGCCATGTAGTCATGTAATAAAATTATTATTACAAATTTTATCGAAATTTATCCGTAATATTAACATTTGTCTCCTGAAAATTAAAATTTTTACGTGAAATTATATATTCAAGAATATTCCGACAATATTAGAATATAATAATATTTAATTAAAAATCAGTAAATGTAATAACAATAAATTGATTGCAATTTTTTAGTAAATAAATTCGAATTGAAAACGTTAGATAAACACAGGTTTAATTCTAAAGAAATATTAGTTGCTTGAAAAGAAAGATAAATATGATATATTTATGTACTGCATGCTTAATTAAAAAAATATATAAATTGATCATTTTAATTTTTTATGCAACTAACAAAATTCTATTATTCTTTTTATATTTTATAAATTTTATATATGCAATTATGCCAATCTGTGAGATACATTTCAGATACTGACAGATATATAATTAGTAAGATATTATAGCTTAAATTTCTTTTATAAATTTTTAATGTATTTAAATCAAATTAAACATATTTGCATTTGATAGAATTAATTGTATTAATTAATATATTTTTTTATATGTCATTCGCTTTATAATACGTAAGATCATAGATTGGACAACAATAAAAAGTTTTAAACGTCAATAACAATAGATGGATATGTGGCTACACAACGTTTTATAACGGTACTGAAACTAACTGCCAATAAATTTGATCTCGTATAAAGTGCAGAGTCAAGCCTCGACATGTTTTTTAATATGAATCTCCGATATCGATGCAGCAGTGATGTATTTCGTTTAGGAAATTCGCTTTGATCGAAATGTATATTCTCAACACTCCATTTATATGAATTTCGAAAACTTTCTAAAGAAAAAATTGGAAAGTACATTCGAAATTAAATCGGAAAGAAACTTATCGAATCATGTTTTTAACATATGTGTGTATATATGTGTGTGTGTGTGTGAGTGTGTGTGTGTGTGTGTGTGTGTGTGTGTGTGTGTGTGTGTGTGTGTGTGTGTNGTGTGTGTGTGTGTGTGTGTGTGTGTGTGTGTGTGTGTGTGTGTGTGTGTGTGTGTGTGTATGTGTACATTTAAAATATTTACAATTAGTATCAAGAAAATTAAGAAGTTTTATCCCGTTTGAAAAATCTTTTTATGATGGAATCATAATGATTGATGAATTAAAAAGTCGGTCATTGATTGATACTTTCTTAAGTTAGATTAATTGCTTTTTTTTGTAAGATACTCTAGTAGTCTGATTTTTTGTTTAGTCACATCATTATGTATATTTTCTAATAATATTATTAAATTATTAAATATGAAACACCTAACATATTTAGAGATATTGAAATATTGAAATATATTAATTATCTAGCTTATATGTATTTGCTAAATATTATCACAGTTAAATTTATTTATTAATTTATTTAGACGAAGATTTTTTGAATTCTAAAAAAGATTACAATTTCGTGGGGAGGAATTATCATTTCAATCCGACATTTAATAGTAGTATACATATACATATATATAGTTATATATAGTTATATATAGTTATATATAGTTGAGTAATTAATTAGTTAGAAATATATTTAATGTAAGAAAATATTATATTAAATTGATATATTATATTAATTGATGTTCTCAGCTTCTGAAATTAAAACACTTCACTCAAGCATAACCGCGAAATATTTCGATTTTCAACCTGTCTGAGATCATTTCAAAATATCCGTGCGAATATTGATTCTTGATATATCTCATTGCTGTATTTGTTGAGTAAAGAAAGGAAAATAGGCAACGAGCATACGCAAATTAGTGGAACATATCGATCGTTCATTTATACGGTTTCACGGTGGTCTGCCATACATTTTGAAGAATAAGAGATATTCTCTTATTTCTTCCTCTATTTGTCCTTTTCAAATACTATCATTTTTCTCTTTCTCTCTCTCTCTCTCTCTATCTATCTATCTATCTATATCTATCTCTGGGTCCGCGACCTCCACCTATTTTCGTATAGCAAGAAATTGGCATGCCGCCACGGCCGCTGTGCCTCCCGATCGTTCGACAAAACCACCGTGGCTGTCATCCACCGCCGATTACGTCGATTACATCATATGTCTCTCATCCCGCCGTCATGAAAATACATTCTTGTCGCGCGATTTCGCTAGAGAATTTCGCGGAAGACCGTGAGCATTTCTATTTGTATGAAGCCTTGAAAACGGCGACGGATTCTCGCTCGCTACCAAATTCACATGGATCGTAAACTACTTTTCCGTAAGAACGGTTTCGACTGCCGAGGATCGATACTCTTGCCTGGCCGTCTCTCCTGGTTCCAGGTCGGCAAACGCTGGAAATTCAAGGAGATTTACTTGAGCTACATTTCAAAGAGTTCGCTTTATGCACATATTCTAAATGACTGTGGTTTATAATAATTTCATAGTATGTATGAGTTAAATATATGTACATATTATACAACTAAACTATTATACAACAATATCAAACAGTATAATCAATTAATTAATTATTAATAATTATTTAATCAATTATCAACAACATCNAATAGTAATTGTGATTTATATGCACAGATTATTTATTGTAGCCATATTAAAAGTATTATCATTCTTATCTTTATTATCTTTTATTAGTTTTTAAAATTATGATTAATATATCTTCTTGCTTTAATATACATATAT
>JAJVSH010000046.1:50254-115007 GCA_021460005.1 Tetramorium alpestre | reverse complement strand
ATATATATATATATATACAAATATATATACAAAATCGCATAATCTTATACTGCAAAATTAGAACACAAAAGTTTCAGCTTAGTGACACAAATGATATGAGAGATTCTGATAATCCATTAAATAATACAGTTTGAAAATTTATATAATTTTAATATAAATATATATGTTTCCTATTTCTATTTCTTGCAAATTTAACGATGGCTAATAGCAGTGCATAAAATAAACTATGTATAATTAATGCTTCGTTCATATTAGAAGTAGACACAATGTACGTTTAATTCCATAAAATTCGACTATGTATCCCCCTAACATTACTCACGTTCGTAAGCTTTCTGTATGACCCGCATAATCCGTAGCCTTATCCATATTGAAATATAGTTTATATTCACAACAATAATAAAGTTAATATTGTATTATCGTTACGATTGTGGAAATATATACATTAAAAAATTGCATTTTTTAATTAAAGAGTTATATTATTACAAGGAAAATTTATAAAGAATATCTTCAGAGCATATTTTATTCTCATAAATTTTACACATCATTGCGTAGTCTGCTAGATGAGAAAATTCCCTTTTACTCCAATTATTCGGCATCCGGATTAAACAAACACTCTTTTTCATTTACAAATGGAAGTAATATTGAACGAGATAACTGTTACATAGAATTTGTGGTAAGCAAAAGCTTTGAAAAATATATACACATGTACATACAATATGTATATATAATAATACATTAATCTGCCAATGTAATTAGTAATCCTCACATCCCAACAACTTTCTCAATATTTTAATTTTGCATAATATGCAAAAAAAGAAGTTATGCATCGAAATTTTTATAAAACAAAACTTAATCTCGAAAAAATTTGCAAATGACACAAACTTTTAAAACATTTTGAAAATATTCCTTACCGAAATAGTTTAATTTTTACTCACTTTTTTCCATAAATAAAAGCCAATTTGATATATACGATTCTTTATACGAAATAAAGATATTTCCGCTGTTTTTGTAAAAGGCAATACAAAAAACGTATGTATGCAATTATTCTTCCTACAGGTTATTTTTCCTACAGGTTATTGAGCAAATTTCATTCCAAACAATTTCCGATATTTCAATCACCGATATTATCTTTGTCGATCATATAAGTTTGCACAGGTCTGATATGTAATTCGTATCAAATGTAGTACGGGTATTTCGACGAGACTGACTTTCGAATTTTCGATCTTTCGAACATGTTGTTTATAACATGGCATAGGTCAGCTACTGTATATTCGATGCGCATGTATTCTTCATGTGTTCATTAATGATTTTTTCATTGACAGGTAGAAAGCAGCGTTGCCTCGCTGTGCTACGATTTTAAACTCGTTGCCACGAATAGCGAAATCGCGTGAGGATTATCATAAGCGTAATTCGCGTGTAACGTTATCTATGTCGTCAATAATGTCCACAAGAGTTTTCATAAATGTAACGCATACTAGAAAATTGTTTATTTTTTCTCACGAAGCAGCAAAAGTTGCGATATAAAAAAGTTATAATAATTGCAACATATATTATTATACAAATATAAATAGTACATTCTTTATTCGTGCACACATAAATAATATAATTAAATAAATATCCTACAAATATTGTATTTTTCCATAAAGTATTCTTTGAGTTTATAATATCGCGAATTTTCTTAAACAAAAATTTGAAGAGAATTCTTAAATACAAATTTAGATGATTTATTTTAAATTAAAAAAGTTATGTAGTTAATAAAATTAATTTAAATGTAATAGATGAAAACGGCAAATAACAATGATTTTTTTGCATTTTGTGGCTACTTAAAAGTGAATAAAATATCATGAGTATGTAGCTCACTCAAACATATTCTCTATTTGCACTTGTTTTGCCTATATTTGTTAAGAAATAATAAATGGAATGTTAAATTTTTTGAACAAAATGTTCAAATTATAAATATGCTTGCCAGAAACTTAATTAAAGTGAAAGAATGGAGAGACTATATTATTTTTATACAGTGTGCTTATAGAACATTGTAAGATGTATTTTGCTTTTTTTTAATTTTTAAATAACGCACTGTTAGAAAATTTTCTCTTTTCGTTGCAATTAATACTGAACTGTAGTTTCTATCGTCATCTTTTACTAAATATAAACTTTTTAATATTCTTATATACATTAAATTAAATGCTATATTGCCTAACATATTAATTATATGTAATATTTCAATATAGATAATCAATATCAGTAATTATGCGTTATTAAATTTTATTTGTATTTTTAACTGATGTTAGAGCATATATATTCTGTTTCTTCATTACGTATAAGATCCTGTAATACTAAAATATTTATATGCATATTCATTTTTCACGTAAAGCGTGGTAACCCTCGTAATATTTATTATTCATGTAATGCATAATATCTATATTGATTACATTATCGAAACGTTTATTGTCCTATGAAATATTCTGCTTAACAGAATTGTTTTGTCTCGCACAGTATAAACATAATTAATTTAATTAATTTATAGTATAGCTAAACTTACCATTAATAATATTGATTAATTACTAATATTATAATTACTAATATTATACTAGTGAATATCACATTAACTTTAATACTGTTTCGATTCTCTAAGTCAGACATTATGTAAATCGATCATGTCTATCCGCATGAGTTTTGCAAAATTTAACTGTTATAAAAATTTTAATATATCTAAATAACAATAAAAGCTATTAGTTTTGTGAAAAATATTAATCTTTCTGATATGACAATAAATTATCAACTATTTTATAACATATAGTCAAACAAATACGAAAGATACTAATAAGATTAATAAGATAATTAATAGGAAGATTTAATATATTCTCATATTAACAATAAATATTAATAAATCAAATAATTGATAAAAAATAACAATGATAATTAACGTAACATAAATAAAAATTCTAATTAATTCTAATTAATTATTTTGAAAACAATTGGGGCGCGATAGAATGTATTTGGCAAATTAATATTCTCAATAATATATTAAAAAATCTTTCATAATTTATTTGATAATTTAAATATACATTATTAAATTTCTTATAATGGTTTTTTTATAACAGTTATAATTTCGGTTAAGTTTATTATACCGCGAACGCAGGTGCTCAAACGAATAATCATAGTTGCGGCAATCATGGACGTACGACTTCATCCGTTTTCCTTCTGCCGCTGGCAGGATATAGATCTCCTTTCCCGCCCTGCCCAACTTCTCGAAGCAATGAGCACTCAGTATTCCAACTTCGCGAATGCATACGGACGATCGACCGACCGACCGGCCGACCGACCGCGGGGAAGGGGAGCAAATGATTTGGGCACGGGCCAACCTGCGTGACGCCGTATCTGCATATCGTGAACACGAAAATAGCAGAGCTCTGCTAATTTGTACCTATCTGCTTAGTGCTCGAAGCATCGCGATGCACGAAACGTTTTCCTAATCGGAAACAGAATGACATCTCTCATGACATTTGTCACAATTGGAGTCGAAGTGAGTGATTTATAATATTCAGATTCAGAATGGACGAGCGAATTGCTCTGATAAGATTTGAGAGAGTCTCTTGAAACTAAACTTTACATACGAATCAAAAAGATTATATGCAGTTTTTATGTACATTTCAAATAAATTATTCATTAAAATATAAACGTATTAAATGCAGTTACGTTATTATCTATGATTTTAAAATTTTAATAGGACAAAAGTAATCTTCGAGTAATACTACTTTAAATCATGAAGGAACATGTTTGAACAGATATACACAATATTGTTCGATATACACCCGATTTAATTTTTAATAATGTTCTGTAAAATTGCATAAAGCATTTACATGAACAATTTTAGAATGGCAATCAATTATGCAATCAAATGGCAAGATAAAAGTATCCATTCACATTTATTCATTAAAGCAATATGTTAAAATTAATATTTTTAACAATAAATGTAAATATTAATAAAATAAACAAAAAATTACACATTAATGTAAAGTTATCTCACACGCAAGGTCCTAGATTTTAATCTGAAGCATGAAAATCCAAGAGAGATTCTGATATTTCATACAATTACAAAAATATTCGGCCGTTATTTCTTTTGCAAACCTGAATATGTAAATTCTCTTTGTTGGTTTCTGTAATGTGACCATTGTATGGTATTTCTTTTGTGCCCGTAGTGTTTCTATGAAATAGATAAAAGATCAAAGAAAGGAGGATATTCATTTTTGATATCGATTACAAAGGAACATCTCACTTCGCTATGTGCACTAAGAATAAATGTTGTAGTAATATATATTATTCTCATAATACATTGTCTGACTTGGAGGAAAACGTTTTTCCTACAAGTCGACATGACCACTGTTCGTACATCTCGGTTTCATAGCTTTAACGTCATATTACAATATTACGCAGTGTATAATAGATTATATAATAACGAAGAAGTCAGTTAAAGTCTGTATACCTTTTATTTTAAAATTAATTTACTATCACATTTATTAAATTATTCAAGTTATTTAATTATCCCATTTACTCAATGCTATATACAATATGCTGATACCGTAACAAACAGACGTGATTGGTTTAATAAAATATTTGCGGTTAGCCTTGGCGCTTGAAACATTGATTGCGAAAACAGACTTTCGCAATAGAAAATTTATCAAAGTTGAACCACTTCGTTTAAATTATTGGAAAACTCATAGGTCAGAGAAATTTATCAAAGAAACTGTTTCAATACGTATTTTTAGAAATTAATTTAGTTTGAATCGAAGGAAAGAAAAGAGGTCGATATAACTCGAACTCACAATATCAGGATGTAATATTATGTTATTGGTTCTTTTTACAACTTTTAAAATATTTTGAAAAGTATTTTTCTAATTATTGGTAGAAGGATTAAAAATACAATTTGATGTGAAAACGAAAATTAATAATTTTACTATTTTGTTCTTTTATAGATATTATATATTTTTATTTAGCAATTTAATTAAGTAAAAATATTTATGTACTTTTAATATAATCAGTTAGTTCCCTCTCTTTTTTACTCAGCCAGTAAAAAATAAAAATTATTGTGTTACGATAATAAAACACAGGACAATGTATTTGAATAATAGCTGTGAAATAGTCATATTGTGAAAATAAATAGGTTACCAACAGGCCGTTGTACCAACAAAATTTCCAAGAAATTCATTAAAACATTAACGCTGGACAGAGGTACGTGAGCAAATTATTGCGCAAAAGACCACAACGCGCTAACTTATTTAGGACTTAACGCAATACGCGCCTTTCGGTGCGCGCATATGTCATTTTCTCTGGATATTCGCTTGCAATGGAATTTACGCACTACAAAAAGGTTTCGCATGTAGCGTCTGACTATTGCGGTCGGATTTAACGTTTCCAAGCTTTTAGGCAACAGTTCTGCCTTCGTTGAAATGTTGCTTTTAATAAAACTCACTTTCGATCGATCGCGATATTCGCAGCATATTTAACACTGCGGAAGCATCGACATATTGCACTTTCTATAACTTCATTCGATTTATCTGAAATATTAATGCAACACCATCCCAGTTTTCCCAGACTCCAAAAACTCTGTAGCCACCAACGAATTGATATAATCGCGACTTGGCAACAATTTCTCGGGTACCGCAGAGCACCATTTGGAATCGGAAGGACTGCAACTGGACGGAAAGAAATATAGCAATGACGGAACGTTGGCTTAGACTTCCAGAACATTAGATATGCATGAGTTAAGCAGACATAAGAAACTACAAAAGCATATTCTTTCAATCGCTTTATACATTCGAAAGTAAAGTTTTCATATGAATCAGTGGATCGATATTTGAAGATGTACATTCTTCGCATACTTTTTTTAATAGCATTTTCTTTCTTCACGGTATACGTATCTGCAAAATACGTGATAAATCACGCACAAAGAAGCCCGTTAGTGGCACCACGATATTCGTGAGCTTTATACAAAAGTTTCGTAATAATGTCATGGATGAGGAAAGATCGAACGTCTATTCAAGTCACGCGTTGCTACACGTGCATGATGTTCTCTGTAATATTCTATTCCGGTCAGTTCTAGCAGTCTCTCCCTGTGAAACAACCGATAGAACTTGAGATTACTATATTCCTGGTACACTATACTCCAAGATTAGTCAAATTGTATCCCTATGATCGTCAAGACCCCGATAATAATTTTGCGGAATTGGAAATGGTGTTCTAAGGCAGAAATTAGTTAAAAGAGTCTAGAATCTAGAAATTAAACGTACTTATGCTGTACGTAATGGGATTACAGCATGAACAATTTAGCAACCAATTGCTTAAAATGCTTTTAATATGTTCAAATTGATTTATTCCAAATTTTTGAAATATTTAAATAATTTTCATGAATTCGGGAAGGTCGAAACATATTTTTTGTTTGAAATGTTTGAAACATATAAGCATATTTTACATGTTTGTTTTGAATTTCATTAATTTAAAGGCCATTAAATATATTTTAAACGAATACATCCGGATTATTCAAAAATGTTTTACGATTTTGAAATGTGTAAAATTTGAAATAAAATAGGAAAAATATTCATATTCGTGCAATATATAGAGAAGCAGCATACATACAGCACAGCTAAAATGTTATATTGGTAAATTGCATAACGTATTAGAAAGGTTTTTCGCAAATCATATCTCATCTATTTCATGTATTTAAAACATTTCTTTCACTGTATTATTTTTATTTTTACGTGATACTTGGTTGATACTTGGTTTTTTTGTCCTATTCCAAGACTTTGCGTTACCATATAATTTCCGGCGCGTATCCTTTTACTCTATCAGCGACTCGTCTCGACAGATCCCTGTGTCATTCTAAGATCAAAGAGAATTTCAACATATCTTTATCTGAGAGGCATCACATATATTTTAGAACAGTTAATCTTTTTATTATAATTAGGAAAGTTATGTGCATATCCTATGCATAAATTTATATTATAGCAACTATACGCTGCTTCTATTTGAATAATTAATATTAATAATATTAATTTAAATAATAAATAAATTATCATCAATTTCAAGAAAATAGCAATTTTTAATATTTTGAAGCTTTTTTTATATATTTAAAGCTTATAAATTTATATATTTATATATTTATATACTTATATATTTGAAGCTTATAAATTTCTAAAACACGTTTAAATAATCTTTATGAATTCGTAAAGATTGAAACATTTGCAATTATTTCAAATCTTTTTTCATGCCATAATTTGAAATATACAGATACATTTTACATTTTTATTTTGAATTTCGTTAATTTATAGATTATCTAAACCGTAGCTAGGTTCTGAAGAAGAATTTAATTTATATATGTAGGTCGTTCTTGTCTCTCTTGATTAAATACATTATTCCATTCCAACATTCCTGTTCTCGAAAGAATGCGGTAATAGATCTAGATTATTTAAACGCTCAGATTAACGTTATTGCATGCAACTTCGTATCAGTTTTATATCATCACATGAAATGAATAGATGCTTACTGAATGAAGACGGCAAACGCCGGACATGAAACACATTATAGGGATACTAAAACAAGAACATTGGCCTAGGTTCGCAACTCGAAATATCATTCTGCTCTTTAATGGCGGTTCATCGGCGGTAAGTAGTGAAGCAATATCTGCCGGTTGGCTCTGAAATAAAGCGATGTCTCTCTATCTCATCCCGGCAAATAGCATTTGGCTTCTGCTACCAGTTGTTCCCACGGGTAAACTAGTCGTCGCGTATCCACCCTCTCCCACTTGTTCTCCCGCGTAGTGTAACTTGTGCACCGTTACGGCTTCACGCATCATATGCGCTGCCGATCCGCGGAAGAAATTTGATATATCGCGGCGGCGCGAGCTAACTGGGCTACGGCGCGATGCGGGTCTGGCAGAATTCTCTTGTGTATCTTTTTCGGACGGAGAAGACGGCCATCCTTTCTCCTCGTGGTATAACATTACGCCGGAACGATGATTTTCCCCTTCCGCAGAAATGACTAATTTGCAATCATTTGGACTTGTCAAACTCACAGACCCGATTTCAATAAACCGAAATTCATATATACATTTACACATTATACAATACATATTTTATATGCAATAGTACGATAAATATTTCAGGAGAGCCAAGTGTGGAAAACGAAGATACAACCTTATTTAAGAATAATGAGAAGAGTAAGAATAAGAACAATAGATCCATATGCGTCTTCGATATAAATGAAGTGGGAAAGTGAAAGCGCATTTTTTATTTATGTTTTAAAATAAATTCAAAAAATTTCGTTTAAATAGTTTTAGCCGATAGTTTAAGCATTCGATGTTTGAACATTTAATTTTCATGGCAGGTTATCTGATTTTGGAATTTTTTAACAAAAAAAAGCATTGACAAACAATACATTAATAAATATTAGGAACAAGTTAGCTATACAATACTTTTAGAGAAAAAAGAATCGAGTTGATTAATTTTTAAAACATTTTATTGATATATTATATCAAAACTGATCAATAAAATAATTTCAACTGGATTAAATGATAAATAATAAAAGAAAATGTTTTTTCACAGCAAACTTTAATTTCGTACATTTTACAATTAAATTAACAATTCTGATTTAATATACATTTATTGTTTCATTTATGATACTTTTATGCTCATACTTTTGAATATTACGATCGAAATTAAATGACTATTAACATGCAATTTCTGCAATATGTATTATGTTCAAAGTGAGTTCTACATAAAGCACAATAGGAAGTTGCTAATATGACTTTTGTAAATATTTAATTCTTATTTTGTGCTGTACACTTTTAATTTAATTTAAATTCTTATATAAAATTTGAAACGAAGCAATAATTTTATAAAGTTAGCAGCTAATTATTAAAGTTGGCAATTACTAACTAAAGTTAAACCACGAGAAACTTTGAGAATTGCCTTCTATTAATATTGGTCAAATCAATTATTTACAAATTTCGCGAAACTTGTAATAGTAGTTTAACAAAATCGACTCATGTTTCAAGCAATTGACATTTGCAATTGACTATCTATTACGATTTCCATTGCATTGTGCTGATATTTCTTACACTTATGCATAATCACCGCATTATGTATATTTAATCATAATAAGTATTCGTGTTAAATTGTCTTTAATATTTCGGATTTTTATGAAAAATTATGAGCAAACGGTTTGCTGTTGTATAGTAGTTTGCTATTTCATCGTAGCAAAACAAAAAAGATGTTTTTAAGTGGATTAAAAATATGGCATTTATGCTGACAACAATTTAAAAGAATAAATTTTATGTGAAATAAATCTGTTTTCGAAAAATACATATTTGCAATAAAAATAAAAATACAAATAACAGTATCGTAAGCCAATTAAAAATCCATATAAAGATTATCATAAACATCAGCTTTTATATAAATTGTTGATAAAAGTAAACACTTTTAAATAAAAATAGTCGACCCTATCAAGTTTTGTTATATTTGTTTGTTATAAAATACACTTTTAAAACCGCTGATCAAACTTTAATATATTTAAAGATCATATCAATTCGGAGGTAAATTTTTTTGCAATAGTTATTTATTGCATTATTACACAATATAAATATAAAAAGAAAATACAAAACGATAGCTATTAGTCATTCCCTGCGTTGATAACCGCATATGAAAAAAAAAACATTGTAGGTATCCCCAACGTGTTTTATATTGGCAACTGTGATTTATTATATACGGATCTAAGCGTGTACCTGTCAGCTCAATCTGACAGCCCAACCGTTTTAATCTGAAATTTCGGCAAACAGCTCATGACAGTTTTCCGCACGTCGCGTCGTATTTTTACATCATTGTTAAACAACAGATTATATTATCTGATCCAGATGCCTTTAAGCTAAGATCAAGTTGGAAGTCACGAGGGAATTTGAAAACAAATACAATGACTTATCTTAATATTTGAATACAGACAGTAATACAGACAGAACTATATGAAATAGAAAATGCAAGGATAATTCTGTGAATAAAAGAAAGAGGAAAAAACTGAAAAATATGAACTTCCGCAACAGTCACGTCTAAGAAACTTTGATATAATATGCTATATATAAATATATCAAAATTGTAAATTTATAATTAGCAAAATTATTTAGAAAAATAAAAAAACAAAAAGTAATAAATTTATTTAAAAAATAATTTTTTATTATAGTTTTATTACAATAACTATAACGGAGTACCGTTAATCGTATTAGGCTTGTTACATAACATTTAGTTTATTTGGAATGCAAATGATTTGTTTACATGTGGAAATAATAATATTGTTAAAATATATTGTAATTAACGATGGTTAGCCTCGTGATATTTATTGAGAATATATGGTAGAACATGGTGCTGCACAGTAATTCACTAATACATTAAATTTGCTTCGAGTTACGAATAATGAGAAAATAACAGCCGTAGGGGATTGTCGCATCTCATCCCTTACATCTTGAGTATACTGCAGAAGAGCAAGTCGTCAAATTGTTTATGCATCATGTAGCAAACACTGTTGTAATATCAGTTGTAATATCAGAGTTGTATACGTTTCTCACTATCTTATCGCGTATTAAACATTAAATGGTTCGTTTTACATTAGATTTGTAATCAAAACGTAGTGGAATCAACGCGTACTAGATTGATTTCACGTAAGTCTACTTAACCATCGCTTTTTTACTCGTAGATGTAGTTAATTTTTTAACGTTACTTCGCTATATTTTCGCAGCCTGGACAGCACCACATATACTGCTACATTTCCTGCGGGATTCCGCAAATTGTATCGCTAGGAAACGGATTTAACGTTTGCGAGTTTGATTTTTTTTGTTAATGGCATTTTTTATGAACACGGGCGATGCACATTTAAGAGAGTACTTCTATAAATATGAGAAACTCGATTGTGGATTGTCTATATTACTCTTACGGTTTTATTTATGCTCAATTGAAAATGGTTACAACATAGACATTCTCTTCACAAGTAATCATTTGAATAAATTATCTTTGCTCTCTTTCCGTTGTTTTAATTTTAAAAAAATGAAAAATGGAAAAATAATTTTTTTGCTCTATTTTTTAAAAGGTTACTTAATATTGAGCTATCAAGCCTTAATCAGTTTTATTTACGTATATTTGGAGATTTGTAACAAAAGAAAAAATATATATATACTTATATTATTTAAAAAAGAATTTGATAATTAAAAGATACATTTAATTAAAAGAGCCTTATTTTTAATTTCTTTTCTGGAAACACGAATTTTTTTTACATAAAATATGTGTAATAATTAAATATATCGCATAAGGATTCCTTACAAAAATGGTACAGACATCTTCTTGATAAAAGATAAGTTTGTCTGAGATGGTGACTAACGTGAGATAGTTTCTATTCAACATAGGAGGATAAGAAGATGCTCTCTTCACGGTCTGCCTTCTCACTTTTTTAACAGCTATTCTCTAATGCACGCTGCTGCATGCAGAGATGGAAGTGTAAGAGCTATGGAAGTGTAAGAGCTATGCTACTTTTTCTTTGTAACGATGCGAACAACAAACGTGATCAATGATAATTTAATTTATTTGATTATAAAAAGTAGCTTGAACGACGTAGTGATGTAATTTGTTTTAATATTTTAAATCATTGAGTCATTGATGACAGATTATTTCTGATATTTCTAAACAGCTATTGTTCCAAATGCCTTATTACACATTCAATTTACTATAATTCGATATAGTTCAGTTCCTTCAATAATAAGAGCAATTGATATTATTTAGAACATTAACTTATCTCTCTGTGAGACTTTATTTTCTCGTAGGAGAAAATAGACGTATTCAATTTCAATATACATATAATTTGCGAGATGCAGAACGGGACTGAATATCATTTATTATTCATTGAGTTTTTATATTACACAACTATTGTCTGGATTTTGTAATAAGGCAGCAGGAAAAATTTTTAATGGAATACGAGAATGTTTTCAAGAATCTTGTTCTATATTACTCTATTCCCCGAGAAACTATCAATATTAGTTCCAAACTTTAACTATTTTCGTGATTTATACCGACAGGCACGTAAGAGCGAAAGTATAGTCGAATATTTCGCCCGTTTGCCAATCACGCAACGGCAAACTTGTTTCAGAGCTGTACAGAGCTATGTATATATTATAAATAACAGTGATACTGAGAGAGAGACATGTAACATGAGAGGTATGTAACCATAGAAAAAAACACTAGAACAATGATATATGTATACATCGGAATAACTGCCATACAATAGAGAATCTAAAAAAAAAAGGGATTGGATAGCAGCGCTTATATTTTTCGATGTAGAACCGTATCCGAGCTATTGCGAAACGCGTAGATCATGAAGCCTAATCAAATTTAATTGTCCGTTTCCTATGCAGACACAACGCTGACGAGTAGTATGCGGAATACGGTGCACTAAACTCCAATTATAGATATGCCACTTCTCATGAGAGGAACTGCAATATTGTAACAAGTGAAATGTTTTAACCCATTTTAACTACGTAATAATCGGCGATAAAGATTTTACTTTTCTACTTAAATGATGAATCTTGTATGTAAAAGAAAATTCGTTTTATCCTTTGTCCTATCTTTTCCAAAATGAGAAATTGCTCTTTTAAATGTTGCTTTTAAAGCTTTTAAAAAAGCTGCTTGCGCTTTTTAAATTATCAATTAAACAATTCAGATAAACTTTTCAAATGCGAACGATGCTAACTTCGTTATTTATTATCACAAGAAGATACGCAAAGTAATTAAACTGTGACTAAATGTTACCTCTTAAATACTTTTTTCTTTTTTATCAATGTGAAACGATAATAATCTCCGAAATTACTTTAATATATAAATGATTATCTTATTCATGATCTTACTATAGCCGTTAACTATTCCGGAGAAAGCAAGCAACAACTAACGTGAAAAAATTACTTATCGAAAGAGTTTGAACATTTTTTTCATGATATTGCGCTATTAATCGCAATCACTATTGCCGCTGCGTTAATTCCTATATTTGTCTAAGCGAGAGAGAAATCCGCATTCGCTAGCTTACTCCTTCGGAAAAGCTTACGATATCTCAGTGACGGTCTTCGTATTTGCTCGACGTCGTCGAGTGGCGCTTAACCGACAAGTTGGAGTGGAAAAGTTCCTCGCGTCGTGAACGTACCGAGTTGCCGGATCGAAGGGGTTATTGCAGATTTCAGACGCGTCCTAACAACTCACAACAAGACACGAATACGTACTGTTATGTTGCCATCCCTCCCGAGATGAGTTCCTATTTCCCTTGCTCGAAAGTTACAAAAGCAGTGACTCGACAGGCTACAGTGGCTCGTCGGGTTACAGAGGGTTACAGAGGAGCGGCGAACTATTGACCAAACCCGTTTGGTTCTCGGTAACGCGAAGAGACATACTTGATGCAAACGCCGTTATTCAACGATGATCGATGAGTACGGGCATTTTTCTCGGCTACTCGATAAACTTGTCCGAGGGCAAACTGACGAGAGAGAGAGAGAGAGAGAGAGAGAAAGAGTTGAGTGTCTCTCGGTATCACGTCTCTGAGCGAATTGCTGATGTTTTTGCAATAAGTTTCAAGTTGATCGGATCGACAGCGTTGAACGTGGTTAAAATTAATGAGAGATCGTTGTAACAAAAGTAAGTCCGAGAAATTAAAGATAGAAAAAGCCATTGATAGATGGATGAGGAGGAAAACTTGAGAATGTGTTAAGGATAGGTACGTGCGAATAGAACGTGTCACAATTTACGTTACTAATTATTCCGAATTTAAAAGACGCATTTTTGAATATTTTTAAGAAAGAATATTTTTAAGGAAGAGCAGAGAATCATTAAATTCTGAAATTCCGTCAGTGTGATAGATAAAAAAAAGTAGTATTTTTTGTGGAAAAAATTACAGTGGCTGCTATCACTTATTTACGGTCCTTTTGCGCTCAGTCATTGAATTTTTTATTTACGTGGTAATTCTGTAATGTGCATTTGACCGAGAACTCACGACTAACAATTGACCGCGATTCGAACAAATGTTGAAATAATACTGAACTTTACGAGAATAGATTAAACGGTGGGGTGTAAATGCTGTGGTGGAATTTGCCGCATGGTCGTCCGCACAGTTAGCCACAAATGGTCAGTAGATAGTGCGTCGCGTAGCAGAATAAATAAACGATCGTATGACAAAAGTAGGAATGTAGGTACATGTATTTCTTGGCTTCTCTTTAAATTACTATCTTTTATAAAATATCTATACTTATACGAGCAAAATAACAATAATAAAAACTGTATCTAATTAATTGCGCTGTTTTAATTTTTTTTTGTTTCTTATATTACTAATCCACTCTTTAAAAAAATCGTGTTAAATCAAAAGTCTCGAAGTATTGTAGTATGTTGCCTCTTTTCCGTGATACTGATTGATTTTCTTATTTAGCTCACTTTGTATATTTAATATTGGGCTCGTAACTTTTTAAAAATTAAAGCAAAAAAATTATTTTTAAAAGCAAAAAATTAGCAAATAATTTTCACATCTTATTTGTTACGTTCTGATAATTTGATAGCTTAGATAGCTTTAATAATATACAGGTAGAGAACGTAGCGTTGAGATGTGTGACAGTTTTGACAGTTCGTTATCGAAAAAGATTAAAGAATTAAAAATTTTTTTATCTTAAATCTTTACAAAACTAATTATGTTTTATTATACATATAAGAACGAGAAATTTCGTGCGCGAAGCGCGCATCCACCATCCGCTAGTAATTCAAACTTCATAAATAGTAAATTAATAAATTTAAACTTTATCGATTATTTTTGTAAAAGACAATTAACAATTTATAAAACAGAAATTATTGCGTTACAAAAAAATATGAAAAACGTTAGTGATGCTTGTAGAATATAGAATAATGTGGAATTCTCGAAACGATCTGATTGATCAAACTGATTCTATTTAAATGAGAAGTAATTGAAGTCGAACCATCGAAACGTATATATAGGAAGTAATTCAATGTAACGCGCAGTAAGCAAATTTGCATTCCCCTTATTGAGCAAACAGACTGACGTAAATTGTAAAAGACATAATGGCTTCAACATCGTTTCTTCGTTGTTTGTAAAGGAAGTACAAAAATATGCGTTTCATAATCAAATAATTTATTTAGTTTCAATCATTTATTTGAACGTAATTGAATTCGTTTTATATAATCTTGTATTATAACTTTTACTTTGTCAAACGATTTTTATTCCAAAAAAAAAAACGTAACTTCTAAAATATACATATATGTATGTGTTGTTTTTAAATGACATTTTAAAATGACATTTTACTTTTCAATATTTTATCATAGTTTAGATATTTTGTTTTGATACGTGCCTTTCTTGTACAAACAAATACTTGTACTATCTCATTTTTTTACATATCGTACATATAAAAGTGCTGTACGTTGATTTTTAAATATTTATTTTAGAGCGTATGAACGCAAGAGAGAGTATTTACCCTATTCCACGATGCATTTTGCCAAAATGTAGGTCGTTTGATTTTGCTAAAATGGAAATATTTGGTAAATCATTCAAAATTCATTTGTCAAACTGGATAAAGCACAGTTAAGATTCTGCGATATGTCTCGATATCTAAGGGTAATCGCATCAACATTAAGATAAAATAAGCACTAACAATGCAAGAGCAAGAATTCCAGCGGTATTTATTCTATTCTCGATGACAGAGAACAGGTTCGATTTTTGTTCAAAATTTTTTCACGTTAATACTTGCTTCAAGCTACATACAGATGTGATGAAATAGCTCGTCGGAAAACGCCATCCCATGGGACCAATGGGATTTCCATCGTATCAACGTAGATAACTTGTGTGATCGAACTGTTATAGGATAGAATTGATATTTATTTTTAAATAATATACAACAATATTTATTTTGTCGCATTAAACAGTTCATGTTACATTTAATTTTTCGCTGCTCTCGAACTGTGATTTTTAATTCTTCAGATTGCACTTTAAATTCGATCGATTGCAAATCCGATTTTTTTATAATTTTTCAGAAAAGATTAGATTATTAGTCATAATAATATACTCTAAATTTAGAAATTCTACGTAATAATTGCAAAAGCTTTGCGCTAGATATTAATAATATGTGTGCGATGGCACGTAAGTATTGAACAGTTGCCGCTATTCGTGTCGCAGAAAAGTAATAGGAAAGGGTTAAATGATTCTCCGCCGGCGAAATGGTCGTTTCACGAAATGAAGATTCTTGCAGCAAAGATAAAGCACACACTGTCTCCGTCTCATCGAGATTGCCAACGTAAGATGGTGTCGATGTCGCTCTCAACGACAAATGTACAGCAAACATTGCACCACCGCCAAACGCGAGGCGCCCTTACTCATTGTCAGTCTCGTTGATCTCTCTCTCTTTCTCTTTTTCTCTCCTCCACCCCTCTCTCTTTCTTTCTCTCTCTTCGTCCTATCTCGTATACATACATATAGGTACATATAGGTACGTATACGTGCTATACGGATATAACGATCCCCCACAGGGAGAGGACCGTACGCGGTTGTGCCAAAAGTGCATTGACCCAGCAGCGCGCGATGCCATTCCGCGCGCACTAATATTTTGCTACGACGCCGAATATCGTTCTGTATCGCCGAATAAAGCGCCCGCAGAGGTTCATTCGCAGCGAAACGCTGACGTCGAAATAAAACGCGCTATAATACATAACATATAACGTGGGGATCTAACGAAACGCGTGTCCGGCACGCACAGTATGTATAATCCGCGACGGGCGAATCTGAAAGCTTTCTCGCGCTAGAACGAGTGCACATTGTACCCCGCGCACTTGGCATCAGATACATCGACCGATGCAAGTTACCGCTAATTCAGATTAATTGCATTTTATTTCGCGCACATTACGGGGGAGACAATGCTGTGATTTAGGAAGAGATTGTAAAATCGCTCACTGCGAATTAAAATTTAAATTGTTGATGCGACTGTACACATATAATAATTTCCGCAACTAAACGAAGTAAGAAACGTATTGTTATAATAATTATCTCGCAATAATCTAACTTTTCTTTAAAGTTTACAAACAATTCCGTTGCGGAAAGCTTTTAATACAAGCGATACATAAATTTGCTTCATAACTGTTGGATTCCCAATTTTTGCATGCGTTCTCGATATGTTGATTGGTTTTTGACATTTACTCGTTTAAAAAAAATAATTCTCTGTTTGCAATAAAGACCGTTGATAAAATAAATATTTTTCAGCTCCTATAAAATATTTGCATCAAATTTATTATGTAAATTGTGTTTTACATTTTAAAAAAATTGAAAACTGCTGTAATATGACATCGACTTTTTGCGACGTTAAACACTGAAAAATTGGAGAATAAAGTAAATATAGTCGTTGTTGAAACACGTTTAATTATGATTGTATATTCGTTATTTGATACAAAAAAGGATTTAACTAAAATTAATACTATCAACAAAATGAAAGAGAATTTTATCGATGTTTGTAAGCACAGCTTTCCATTAAATAGCATGCTTTAAATAATAAACATGGAAATCTATATTTAGTAATTACATAATTATTTCAATATAAACACGCGTATATTCTCACATAACTACATACGTAAAGTGATAACTATATAACGATTGCTGATTACTGTAAGGTATTAATTATCAAAACACGATCAAATTATTCTGTAAATCACGCAGGTAGACTGCAGTGTCTCGCGACGCCATCCATTGAAAAAGGAATAAACGCAACGCTCGCATTGTATCGTCGTGTACACGCGATGTAATTCAAAGTTACTTCTACCTTCAACCGCACGAAGTAGTAGATGTTAGACCGTACTTCTTCGCGGTAATTACTTCCTCTTATAGGATTAATGGGATTGTGTGTACAGGACTGTGTGATTGTCTCCGTCTTTTACCGCTAAGCTGAAAGATAATATGACGCGACTAAAGAATTGCAAACATATTAAACTCTTTAACATATGATCTATGATGGGAAGCTGTACGTATATGTGTATAAAAGAAATTTCTTTATAAATATATTAATCGAAAAGATAACTTTTTCTTCAACCGTCAGATTTAATACTTATACTTTAATATATATAACAAAATACTAATAAATCTTAATAAATACACATGAATAGGATTAATTAATATATCCGCTTTTTTCTACAAATCTAAAATATTAAAACAGAACGTAAAATTTATAGGAAATTAAGATTAACGTTAATTAAGACTTTGCAAATTATTGAGTTAAAGTTTTTATTATGCTGAAAGAGAATCATTAAAAACTTGGATACTTTACTTCGAAATTTAATTTCTATAAATTAAAGTTACAATAATTCTGTCCTATTTCTTCGACTTCCTCGATTTCTTTGATTGTCTCGCGAGGATTCTGTTAGAATTACTTTCTGCTAATTCTTAACGAAAACAAATATTCTTGCATAGATAATACACAATGCAATACGAAACAATAGTTTAATCGGATTATACTTGAATATAACCTATCAGATGTAATTTGGATTCTGACTAAACCTCCGCGATGCGATAACATGGAGATTTATTGCAGGATAGTGATCTTATCTACTGTAGCATGCATCGATTAATTGGCATCTCACTCATTGTCGTATTGGGGTTTGATCGTGTTTCATGTACGGTTAATAACGTTATTGACTCAGGCAACCGCGCCATGTTTGCGAGAAACTTGTTGATTGATGCTCTTATTAAACAGTAATTTTACTTTGGCGTGTTACATGTGTTCCTATTTCCAAGTTATAAATGAGAATGTAAATATGCTTCTTTCAATTATTGATCGAATAATAAATCAAAGCGAGGATATCATACTGCAATAAGTAGAAAAAAATTAATGTAGTCAGACTATGTAGGCAACGAAATGAAATTCCGGGCAGTTACATATGAATGAAGCTTCAAAGAAATGCGAATTTCAGAAAGAAGAAAACAGGAAAAATTACGATTTAATGTACTTTATTATATTTTTTCCAAAAAAGTACTATACTAATGTATAGAGAATTTTTTAAATTAATTAATTGATAATGAAATACTTCGATAGGTTGGAAATATTTATTTCTTCCAACAATAATTCATTCTACAGCGTGCAGCGTTTTAAAACGTCGCCTTGCCATCCCCCGAGATCGATTCTTTGAAATTTGGAGCAACCGAGTTAATCGCGTCGATCTGCTGAGCGCGATTTGCATTTGTATAAAAGTACGCTTTTTCCCGGAATCTACAACGTTGGACTTATCAAGTACTGCTGTAAAAAGAACGATATATTGTTGGAACCCTCGTATCCTAGCTGTTGTATTAGGTGACGGAAAAACACGGCGCCATGTGTAAGAGCGATGTGGGGACGCGATGGTGAAAGGAAATGAGCACGCTTTCTCAGAACGGAAAATTTCAACTCGATACAGCATTTACTGTGGTTCCCCCACGCGAGATTTGCGATATCTTTCCGAATTCGCATTCTTGCACTTTGGCGCACTTTTCCGCAGGTGCTCGCGAATGAATCGTGTATCACTGTATCACCGGGAACATCCCTTTATTTCGTTTTCATGGATGCAACGATAGCAGGAATAATACGAAGCGAAATTTCCCTGGGCACAATTTCATGCAATTCACTTGTGATCTCAGACAATTTTAGAGCGTACAATCCGATAGAGCCGACAGAGAAAGTATAATATAAAAATTATGCACTTTAAATAAACTTTGCATGCAAATTAAAATATAAAAGATCGAATTATGTGCTTTTTATTTTGATTGTCTTAAAGATAGGTAAAATAACATTTATAAACATAGAAAATTACACATTATACATACATCTTAGAAAGATAGAAATTTTATTGATTATTATAAAAAAGTCGTATAATCTTTTAAAACAAAGTCAATATTTTTCGAATGAATAGAAAGTTGAACGCATTCTTTATAAAGAAAATGCGAAATTTTTTAATCTTCAATAGTTTACAGCATTCAGGATATAGCTATAAACTATAAAGTATCCCGCGAACGAAAATTCCTTATCTTGGAAACTATTTTATAGCGCGCAGGTGCATACAACAGTCATTTACCATTTTACTTTCAATGAATTTCACTCATCGCTGGGACGCGATATAACACGATACAGCCCGATCATGTAACAAGTTTGCATTCTCATTTAATTTTAATTTCCAATCCATGAGAAAGTGCACATTTTCGTGCGAGCGTTCCACTCGTTGAAATTACTTCAATTAGTACTTTCAACGATGTGCTTTCAAACTTTTTCTTTATTTGTTGGGACAGTGTAATCTAACGAAAGAGAGAGAGAGAGTGACAAAAGCAACATTTGTCATTCTTAATTATGCATTAGTTCAAAGAGTTAAAACTATGAAGATATAATAATAGCCTATTTCTTCTCAAATAAAAAATTAACTGGATGCGCCATATTGCGAGGAATGCTCACAGCTCACGTGAATGTAATAAAATATTATTTTCTCGAATAGTAATATAAGGAAATACGTTCTTATTTCAGTTCTTGCGAGAAGTTTGAAATTACTTCTCGCGACTGTGAAAGACGACTTCCGCTATGAGGTGAAATAACTTTATTCTCTAAAGAGGCCGAGCACCAGGTCTTTTAAAGGAATAAAGCATTATTTCAGTTATATATATAAAATTGTGCATACCGAACGGCTTTATACTTTGAGATCTATTTTATACAATCAAATANTTATGATAATATATTTATATTGATGTATTTAATTGACTTATTTTTTAAAAGGCAGTTTCTTAAAACAATTTTCTATATAATTAATTCAAAATTAGTTTTTTTTATTGAGAATATAATTATAAAATCAAATGAATTCCCAGAGTGAAGTTCGATTTATGGATTTAACTATACGATAAATTTAATAGTGGTAACAAGCTTAAATATGAGGTGGGAAATGACGCATGCAACTTATTTAATATTTCTTATTATAAAAAGTCAAACGCCGATGACCCGATTATCGGATTATTTGATAGAATCCGGGTTTCAATATAGATATACACGATATATACACGATGGAATAATATTCGATTAGTATCTAATTTCATGCATAATTGAATGTTATGAACATACATTGTGATGTTTTGAACATATTATTATTATAGCCTAATGGATNAATTAATGTAATTCCTAGTATAAATTAAACACAATTTTATAAATGTGTAAAATTCGATTTTTGCATGATTCTTGTTTGTCGAAATATGCTACGTATGCACTCATTTAAATTGAAAGCAACAGGCGGGAGAAAGAGAAAAGAGAAAACGGGAGAATGAAAAGATCGACCACGAAACACGTAGAAAATAATTTGAATCATACTTGGTGATTTATGAGCCGCTGCGCAGTCGTGAGAGGAGTAACGTCAGATTTACTATATAAAAGCGATATTTCTCGGAGATGCTGCGTCTTGAAATCGAAGCAATGAATTCCCTCAGAAATAACGTTCGATATTCTGAAATATCGTCTTGGGCGACGCTATTTTCCTTCGAACTTTCAATCGCATGTAAACGAACTTTATGTTGGATATTGCCATTGTCAGTGCAACGCCGAGTAAGATTACTCTGCATTGAATTGAAAATTCCGAGTATCACTTGAATGAAAAGCAGACATAAAGTAATTTTATACAATGCGCTAGAGACTATTTACAGTATTAAATGTTTATTTGCGTATTTAATTGATTAATACAACATTTTTATGTGAAGCGTTAAACATTTATTTGCTCTCGATTGAATTACATGCGCGTATGAAATTTTTATTACGTAAAATATTAAAAGTACGAAACGACGAGAGGTTTTTCGTTACGGACGAGATTACTCTTTTTGCGATTTAGATTTTATTGGTTAATTTGCGAATTTGTCTATAATCTGTAATTTCAACTGGTATTGTAGTAATCTAGGGCGCGAAGATCGAGGTGCGGATTACACGGTGCTAGCAACCTTCCTCCAAGGAGAGAAATTTATTACGACATGGCCGTGCTCCGTCCGCAATGTTAAGCCCGATCGAGGCTCAACGTGACGTTGAAAATTTAAAGCAGATCTGTTCCACTTGTCAGTTTTTACACTTAATCTTCCTAACACAGCGGCAATAGCTTCAGACTTTCTCGTCTTTGTAAATGTTTTATTGGCCTCTTTTATCCCGTCGTTTCGCGCAAATTGTCCCCGTGTACGTTGTCGTTTATCAAGAGAAATACTAAAAGAATAATGTCCACATTCGTTTGTTTGTCCTTCCTTTATACATTTTCTATCCATCATCAATTTGACCTGTTATAATGAAGCAAACAACATGGATAATTGTGCATCCGCTACTATTATCAGACGCGCCGGTCAAAACGTCGCGAAAATTGCATCGCGTTTCCGTTCGGCGGCTAATCAAAACAAGATGGAAATTGCTCGTTGCATATGAGAAATTGCTTCAATCCCGCACCGTTCAAAAGATGGGAAATCGATTTGCACCTCCCGTAGCGTTCTTTTCTGTAAGGGTCTTTGCGTGGAAGATGCAATGAGTTAGATGGATACTTAGCAAAAAGTTGCTATCGGTTACGCATCGGAAGTACGCAGTTATGAAAAGAAGCATTATTAAAACGCTTTTGAAAACTGCCTTTATGCGTGAATTAAGAGTTCGGATCAATACAATTAAACTGATTCGCATAAAGTGCTACGTGTATATGAAATATATTCTCTAAATATATTACAGAACAACTTGGCTAAACAATCCAAACAATGAATTTACTTGAATTAGATAGATGCAACTGAGATTATCGAATTTACATAGTAGCCACACATGAGAGCACATACACAGAGAGGTTACCTTTAGTAAATAAATTTAATCAAACACTCGGTGTGTTAATTAGTTGCGTTCTGCGCCGTACAAGACAATTGCAAAGCGCAAATGAACGGATTTAACCATTGTAATATTCAAGGCGATATTTAACACGATGTTTATTTCTTATTTATTATTAATTTAGATATAACAGCTCTATTAGGATTTATGAATGATTATTTTATCTATCATAATGGATAAGAAATATAAAATCATCAATATCCTCGTCCATCAATAACTTGCCGCTAACTTTCTTTTCAATACGCAATTAAAAATTTTACCCTTATTTAAAAGTTTACAAGGGAGATTAAGTTGATTTATTGCTTATACAATGCGATCTCGTGAATATTTTAACTTCGAAATTAATTGAAGAAAAGAGACGCGCGCGCGATTCTCAGACCCGGCATATTTTATCTAACGAACGTGGAACAGCATAAAAGAAGCGAGCGCGTACATTGACGCGGTGATTAATTTTCTATAGAATTGCTTGTCTTTGAAATTGGCCGCGACGCCATCGTTTCACTCCTCTTTCCCCCCGCAAATAGCAGCCAGGCTCAAAGCCCTCAGAGAGGGCTTATTACCTGATTGCAGGCCAGCGGAATGTTTGTGGTTCCGCCAGAAAGCCGAGCTCAATCTTTTGCGCCATTGTATTTCATATACATCTAGATATAGGTACAATATGTACGTATACATCCACATATAATCTAGGTGTATACTATATACATTATATGCGCCTGTGTGTGTATAGCGCAATATATCCATTACCCAATAATAAAGTGTTTGAACATACCAAAAATTTTTTTGGTTCCTCTTCGGCATTAATGTACACTTTGTAGAAAATTATAAAAATGTTCCGTAAAAAATTTACAATCCGATAATAAAACGTTTATACGACATTCTTGTTAAAATATTATAAAATAATTTAACAAAAATCTATATCTTACGTGGTCCTTTTTTGGAAGCTACAGAAGGGTATCAATTTGATTTAATGCTCTTTTGATTGAGATAAAAGGCTGATTACATCGTAATTTGCGCGTGAGACTGATAAAGAGCTAGAGTTTAAACGAATTTAGTTTTCCTTTTTTTTTAAGCGATGATAAAACGAACTGTATTAATTAAAGTGATGGACTTATCCGAAAGAAAATTGACGTTTCAGACGACAGACACGTCTATCATTCGCTCTGTGGTGTTGTCGATTTCCCGATATCGTATTGAGCCTTATCAATCGAATCGCGTCGTGGATTTTGTTTTAGTTACAAACGGAGAATGCTCGGCTGTGTAGGAATCTTTCATGTCCAGCCCTCTCGCTCGAGAGCGAAATTGGATTGTAGCGAACTCGAATACCACGTGGTTGGAAGCTTTTGAAAGGATTCCGCTCTGAACGATCGATGTGACTCCGTTCGCTTCTAGAACATATGAACCACATATGAAAGAATCACCAGCAATCAGTGCAGATATATAAAGTCAGAAACTTTTGTAGAACGCGAGTATCGTAGTACATAACATGATAAAAAGAGAAACTGTTTCCTTTTTGTGTTGGAAATATATTTTCATGTTACATATGATTTACACTACTATCACTGCTATTGAAATTTGAGTAATAACCGCAGAATATTTTAGTATCACTAATACTTGTAAGTAGGTAAATATAAAATGGTCAATTGCTTTATGATAGTAATTATTTATATGATATGTGTATTATGCGCAATAACTTTATTATAGTATTGTATTACAGAAATATGAAATGAATAGACGTAGGATTTTCTCTTGATTAATAATTTACTTAAAAATAAAAAAGTTAACAGAATTAAATAAAGTAAACTTCATTTTAATTTTATAAATCTTTTATTTTTTGCTTACATAATGTTTTGCTAAATTTTGGCGCATTGCCTGGATAAAGAAAGAGAGAGAGAGAGAGAGAGAGAGAAATTTTCTCGATTATTTTCTCACATTAAAATACAAATAAGGATCGATCGATTGTATTGGCTTCTATCCAAATACTATTCTGGAGGAAATAATCAATGCGCGTTCTTGTTTGTTTTATATCATCGTCATAATAAAATAATTATGAAATTTAATATATATTTTAATTGTATTAACAGTAATAGAAAGTATAGCAAGAAAGATAGGCTGTAAAGCAATTATTATTGAATTATTACTCCAATTTTCACTTTTCAATATTTATTATTTTGAAAATTAAAATCTAAATTTAATGTAATTATCTTTTTTTCTGATATTATATTTAAAATACAGATGATAGCATTCTGCGATATTATTTTTTTCCACTTCCATGAACCATAAATATCTGAAGCATGCTTTATGAATTACACAAAAAGCATTTACATAATACATATATCATATAAATTTGTTCATTTCTCCATGAAGAAATTTTAATTATTGCTTATTGACGTATAAATGCAATGCGCAAGTGGCAATGCGCAAGTCTAAAACAAAATCAGACATTTTTGAAATTTTTAACATTAGAATGAAAGTGATATAGGTATCAGTCTAAAATAATAGCATAACAATATCTGAATTTAATAAATAACAAAGAAAAATAGGTTTTGGAATCAAACACGGTTAGTTGTGCGTAAGTTGACATGTAATTAACCCGATTCCTGAAAAGAGGGGTAAATCTGACCCCGACCAAAATTTCAATTGTTAGCTATTTTGAAATCTCTTGGTTTCAAAATAGCTAGTTGAAATTTTAGCCGTGGTCAGATTTACTTCCCTTTTCAGAAATCGGGTTAATAATTTAATATAAGTTATAAATCGTACCTATTTCGGCTTTTCTTTAACTTAGCTTCAGCGATGCGATGATAGATAAATTTAAAAAAATTAATGAAATAATCAAACTGTTTTTTTCAAAAATAAAATATACAAAGACAGTATAATTTTTAAGAAGAAATATACCTATCGGAAAGAGAGAGATGAAGAAAGGGAAATTCTGCAAAATTCTGTTAATATTCAATTTTTACCTGTCTTATACTCGTTAAAAAGAACTTGAAATTATTTAATTTATTTATCATGACATTACTTAGACATTGCAAGACAGTTCAAAATAGAGCCGAATATACAATTTATGATTTGCAATAATTAAATATTACATAACGTTAACTTATACACAACTAATTGCGTTTGATTCAAAAAACCCACTTTTCCTTGTTACTTCTTGTTCCTTGTATTCTGTTAATTTTTATATCAAAAGTCTTTAGTTAATTAATCATTTATTTGAATATCTCAGATTTGTTTATTGATTCCTTCAACATATAACAAAATAATTTATGATTCTAACAATAAGACACGTTTTTGAGAACAGTATTATTGAATATGCATGAAGAGTATGCATGAAATCACTATATCGCTATGATTGGAATCTGCTAGCAATGCCGACAATCTAGTCAATACAGATCACACGTGTATCATTTATGATAAGTATAACAATAGTTTAGCAAATAGTACCTACAATGATAGCTAGCAAATTAATTTAAAATGATGTATTTCGATTTAATCGATAAATCCGTATATATTACATTAGTAATCTAGTTAAAGTTATTAAATTTAGAATCTAGTGTAACAAGTTTATAACAAAAAATTAAAAGGAAATTATTTAATCGCCAAATAGAAAATCTCGCAAAATAGAAAAGCTCGCATTTAATCTTCGAAGATAATTTATTTCGTTGCACGAATTATTTAAACGCGTACGGATAAAACTTCACGTTTAGTATTAAAGAATAATGAGGACGTGTAATTGAGCTCTGATTCAACGCTTCAGATTTATCAGAACAATGGCTATTGCAATTTGCCTTCGTAACAGGAAGTTTCGATCGATATTGCGTAATCTCATTTTATGGAAAGCATGTAACACATTGTGATTGGTACAGACTAAATTTTGTTTGCAAAACTGCGATAATTTATTGGCAAGTAGTAACGAACGTAAACGACGTCGGGTAAGACAACTCGAGATTCGAGAACTAGCATTAACGACGCATGACATATTATATCGCACTTTAATTCTCCTTCAACAGCTTCGCATAACGATGGTGGTTTCCATTAGAAGCTGCAGTGCACCTTTGTTTTCTGAGATCCATGGAGATTCCTGCAAGAACGCGATGTATTTCAGAAAGGGAGAAGAGAAGGAGAAGTGCGCAAGTAGGGCTCCCGTGTTGAATAAGAAATTTCGCATTAATACCGACGAAGATACGTGGTCGGGGGACAAAGGAACGAGGTGCGAAAGCTGTATAAGACGACATTTAAGACGACGAACTTAATATACCGTTCGCGTAATTTTCCGGAACGTTTAAACACATATATTTTAAATGAAAATCGCTCGCAAAACATCACTCACGAGATGAATCAATCGTGCACACGTATAATCCGCAATTTCATTGCGAACTTAACGCTTTAGCAAAACACAGCAAATAAACGATACAATATTTAACGAGAAATCTCGAGAGAACGCATTTTTTTGAGAACTGTGAAAATTAAATCGCCGTGTAATTGAAACTTGTTTGTGAACGTTATATAACTTGTGTGGTGATTTTTTAATTTAAATATAACCAAGAAGTTTTTTCATTTATATTAAATTTATTTTATAATTGTATTTTATAATTTATATATCGATATATATAAATCACAACGACGTGTTAAAATTACATTTTGGAGAAGAATAATTCTTGGAGCCGTACGATATTGACAGGAGCAAGTGTTTGATAAAGAGAAAAATTCGAGCAAAAGATAAAAATGTGAACGCGTCGAATATTCTTCGAATCCTGAAACACCGTACAAACGGAATTCCAGGACGAGAATGCGATTCGATCGCGCGACATCAACGTGGATTTGCTTCCTCGCGGCTATTTCAAGGATGAAACGTTGTCCCGCTAGCTTACGAAGGTAGGCGCGAACATATATTTGAAAGTCGAAAATGTGTTGGAAGAAAGTGCAATGCAAAAGTCTTTGGTAACTGCGCTGCTATACCTTTATAGCAACTGTAGCGAGGAAAGTAGTTTCTTCAAGGTGTGAAAATCGTAATATCAAGTGCGACGAAACAGCGAGAACGCTTAGTGAATCGTTAGAATCGTCACACCCTTAATGGAACATCATTTGCATAATTAATACAAGTTCTGGTACAGTCATGGTTTAAAATAACCCGAATAATTTTCATCCGCACAAATAACTTCTAGCGCAGAATCAGAAATGAGATTATAATCTATTTATTATAATTTACAATAACTCAAATATGCCATAATGAATTTTGCATAAAAATTAACTATTCCTTTGTTTCTATTTTATTCTCCTTCATCTTTAGATCCATCTGCGCTAATGGATTCCTTTTGGATTCGCTTTCAACTAGAATAAATTAAACAGCTTATATATCTTTGTTATTCGTCTATAGTTAAGACAGACGTACAGTTGAGATCGTCGAGTATATTTAAATAAAGAAATAACAATTGCAGACAAGTCCTCCTTTTAAATGTTTTTTTCTTCGCGGTATGCATTCACACACATGGTACATTGTAAAATTTGTATTCTATCGTAAGTTAATCCGATCACACTCGAGTAAAGCCGTTCTTCACTCATGGTTCGACTACGAGAACACGAAAGCCGCATGGTATTGGATGGTTGAAAGTTGTAACGCTACAAGAGACGTCGCCTCTGGCAATCCCGAAGGCGTTAAAATATCTGCCTGATATGCTCTCTCTCTCTCTCTCTCTCTCTCTCTCTCTCTCTCTCTCTCTCTCTCATCAGAGATATCTTCATAAGTCACCACTATATATCTTGAAACTGAATCCGCCAAATCCGCATGCAAATGCAACTCACACATTTCCGTTCTAGTGCAGATGGCTTTTAAGAGAAAAAAAGTAAAGCAAGTAAGTAGAAAAGGTCAATATTATATCGACAGAATCATTGCGGCTATAATGATGATTAATATAATGTATAACATTTTTATTGTCTAAGCAATTTTTGTTGAATTGAGATTTTTTTCAGAAAATTATATATCTCGTTATTTATTAAAAAGGTTTCAAACTTTTAACTCATCTCTAATAATCTCTTTTTTCACTTCTGTCGCACTTATAATTAAAAAGTAGTGACTATCTGACATCTGATACATAATATATCTTGTCGATTTTCCAAAGCAAAACGTTATATTTTCATCAAGCTAATTTGTCAAATAATATAATTTAAACTGCAATTTCATTTGTTGAAATGCCAAATTTTACGTCTCTTTAAATAAAGTTTTGACTCCTCTTTATTTCTACAAGATGTAATTTCGCGTTTAAAGCGACCGTAATCCACCTCAGAGTGTCACGTAGATGCGCTGACTCGAAAAAGAGATAAACTTAAATGAGTATTTCGCTGCAAATAACATTACACAAGTAGTCATTAAACATTACACAAGTAATCATTAAACATAGTATATTTGTGGAAAAAATATATCTATTGTTTTATCTTTAAAATTAAATTCAGTTAAATTTAAATTTAAATAATTCAAAAATATTTATCGAAAAATATTATGTTGCTCTTTCACAGAATTTTAAAAAATTTAATTTTTCAAGAAATAATAGAATTGTTATATATGTTATTAGTATCATATAATTCGAATTTTTAGGCAAAGCTTGTGAGAAAAAACATAAAAATTTATTTTCTGGATTATTAAAAAAATTATCTTTTAACAACAATCAAACAAAACAAGTTAAAAGTAAAATTGTAACTCTTGTTTGAAACAAAGTATCCCATAGTCTTTTCTCCGATAAAAATTCATTACTATTCCTCATTTTATTAGTTTAAAGTTACTTTTCTGTCTCCTGAGTTTCTTTCGAAAATAATTTTTCAAACCATGTTTATAAACTTTTGCAAGTTAAAAGTCGAAGTCCTATATCTCTCGCCTATCTTCAAATCTTAATTAATTCTGAGGTCATATATTACACGACCTAGGACTTTCTGCCGGCAAAAGTTCCTTCGACTTTAGCACTACAAGCGAGTTATTTACGCGCATGTTCTTCAGAATGGTCCGTTTTCTTTATACAACGGTGCTCGTTCGTAAACTTTCCGAGATGCGTATAGTAGAAAAACGGAAGGGGGAACTCGTTTCCCTTAAGAGTGCAGCAACGCGTATTTCTTTTTAAAGATTCAGCAAAAATGCTGCTCGAAATCAGAGATGTTTAGTCTCATTTTAAAACTCATTTAAAAAAAAACTCTGCACAGTACAAGAATTCTTATTCGATCATTATTGCCACAGGTTTTTCGATATGCAGGTACCATCAAGATTAAAGTTAGATAAGGCATCGACGAATTGCTGGTTAAGGAATGGTGTTAATTCATTGATGAACGCTATTTCTGAAAGTGGTGCGCCATGTGTCGATCGTTCCAGTGATCGAAGAACGATAAATAGAACCGATTTTAATAGCCGTATGGTATTATCGATGCTTGTATGTACAAAATCGATGTAAAACGATGCATATGTATCGACACGAATACGGTGTACTACGCTTTCAAGCGAATGTACTGTGTTGTACGTGCCATCCAGAACACGCATCAACTCGTATCAGTGAAATATTTGGACAATCGCAATATTTCATAAAATCTGGAAATGCTAATTGTAATGCACTAAAATATAAATTGGCATAAATATTTCATATATCCTGCATCAGCTTGATGATAATTTGATTGATATTTCCGATATTATATTTAATCGAATTTAACCGAAATAATTGACAATTTTTCTAAACAGCAGGCAGGCATAAATGCTGTTAAGTTTTTAACAATTATTTTGCACATTAAGCTGCATATAAATTTATTACATGAGTTTTTATTACATATAACTTAGAATATTATAATCTGCTAAAATTTTAGAATTGGATATTAAATTTTCATCCAGATTATCTACCCCATCAGCTCTCTCTGTTAAACATTTTTAACTTTTTAGTCAGTCAGAAATAATTGTATCGCTCTTATAAAAGTAACAACAGGAAATGATTACGAATTCACCAACCGACATGTACCGAGGGAATCAATTGAAGTGTAAGGTATTACGACTTATAGTTCGAGCACGTTATGTGAGAAGGCTTCAAAGGATTGATATGGACATCACAATATCATTGGGGAGAACTAGCCCCGGGAATCCTCTACGGATCGTAACTCCTGATATAAGGTGTACTATCCATGAGGGATGCAAATTAAACATAAAATGAACCGACATTCCTGATTTAAAACTGGGTCAATGAATTTATAATTCATCGCTGCGTCACGTTCTGCAGAGACGATATTTACAGAAAGTACCACGTGGTCCATTTAAACAGAAATATCGTATAGTATCGTCGCTAGTACAGGATTTATTTTACATACGTCCATTCAGTATTATACTATATTTCACAACATTGCACTCTATTCACATACATATTTAGCTATGTATTATCTGCGACAAATGTCACGTACTGGGCATTTAAAGATAGTGCCCTTTACGTATTCTAGTTACCTTACGGAGTAAAATTATTTTATATAATATTAAAATATCTCAGGATCATTTTAAAAACATAACGTGCTTGGGACTTATCTCCTTTGTCATATCTAACCCCTTCTAGTAAAGAAAAGAACACCGTCTAAGCCACTGATCGGGTCTCTGAAAACCGGATTTTCCGCCGGAGCTTAAGTCTAAGCTTAAGGGTCTTTCAGTTCGACCGTATATGTATAGTGTGCCATTGTTTGAGACACATGGGCTGGTATGCGTTAAGCCTTTACTTTTAAAATGGCGGAGAATTGATGTCCTCACAAATCGATAATCGAACTTAGTGCAACTTCTCGTAACACACGGCGGCCTTTCGGGAATAATAAATTCTACGGATATGAGGATATGAGAGAAACACTGTGATAAAAGCTGTTACACGAAAAAAAAAGCAATTCCGAAAATAAATGCTTTATAAAAATTCGAATTATCATAAAAATATTGAACAAAAACATAACGTGTATTAAAAACACAGCTCTAAAATATATTTATTTATACTACAGTTTTATATTATAAAAATACGTAAATGATTGCTAAAAATAATAATAATTAGTATGAGACATATTTATCTCTCTTGACGATCTCGCCAGATTATCTCTTGCCTTCCGCGAAGTGACTGTAAAAAATAGGTTATTCGGACAAACTATAATTGCGATACTCTGTTAAGTGGTCTCAATTACAACGTGCAATAAACAGGAACTTCTAAACGTTTCCGCGTACACTTCCGCATTTCTTGAACAACTCTCGTCACATCATCACCAACTGTTGTAAAGGTGCAGTTATGAAATAAATGATAATGTTATAACATATTGCACAAATTGCCGTCAAAATTGTGAAATGTATTTTTTATATGTGTATTAGAATTATTTTTATTTAATGCAGAAAATAAGAGAGAAAGAAGAAAAGAGGGAAAGAAAAAGTTAAAATATATTTTAAAAAACAATATAAAATCAAATAAAAATATTTAAACATTTGAGGTTAATACTTTAATAAAAATTCTGAAAGAGGCTAACGTTTATAACTATTAAAATAATTTAATATACTACATACCCATGTAGTAATTAATGTACACATTATCTATTATAGATTAATGTTCGTATAAATGTGAAACGCTATTTAGTAGCTGTCTCGCTTTATGATCATAAATGCAATTAAATTAATCAGCAATTTTAATTCCATTACATACTATTGAGTGTGTTAATTCCATCACAAATGGACCAATCTACTCTAAAACCATAATGCATTATGATGGCGAAACAAATCGGAAGGTTCACGCACCACCAAATTTCGTTGAATAAGTACCCGGCTTGAATTTACCTCGTAACTGTTATTTTAAAAGCTTTGAGTCTAATGTTTTTTCAATAGAACAAAAATATTTTACCTTAAGTCACTTACGTGTAAAAATGCAAAGAATTAAAAAAAATATCGTTACGTTAACAATAGAAATTTTATCGTAAAGTCTTACAAATGTTATAACATAAAATGTGGCTCATAAATATTTGGAAACTATCTCATATAATTTATATTTAAAAAAAGCTAATTGATTGTAGACAGCATATAAATCTTTATTCATTTTTTTTCTTGAGTTTCTATCACGGGTTTCCCAATTTTATCTCACCACCACATAGAAATATATATTAATAAAGCTTTTACGTCGCCGCCTTTCACAGCGTGTAAGCCAATTTATCCCAGAATAGACCATAATGTCACCCCTTTGAGCAGTAATTTTACTATTAATTTCCATTATGACACCAATAAACTCTTTTTGTAAAAGTATGCGCAGCCACTTAATTTCTGACGGCACTTCATCGGATACGCACGTATGACAGCTACTTAATATAACGCAATAATAGACTCTTATGTGCCTTTACAAAAGTTCAATGATTAAAGACAAGGGGGAAAAGTCTACAGCGACACTATCAAAGGGCATCTCATTATCCTTTTTTATGAAAAAAGTTATATATTGAAGGGCGGTAACATATGCACGCGATGTAAAGTTACTCTAAAGTTACATCCTTGACCCATGCGTGAAATAATAATAAAAAAGTAACAGTAAATTTAATATCGAACGTCTGGATATTAATAAATCAATAAATAATCGATCTTAAAAAATAATGAGTATAGAATCAAGATTGATAAATTTAATTACATTCGAAATATATTTAGGAAATTCAGATATTTCCGTTGTGATGATGTCAGAAATTGAATTTCTCGCTCAGACGCACGTCACAAGAAAGATTCACCTCCATCACGTTTCAAATCAAAACTTTCGTGTTACCCTTCTAACTCATAAAATCCCGGAAGGTTTCTGAATGTTAATCCCAGTAATTCTCAGAACTATTACAATANCACTTTGTATGTCAAGTGCTATTGTATGCTTACGTGCATTTGAGCATTCCTGTGACTAAATAGATATACGATTTTGTCCGTTGCAAACACTTTTATCATAGTTTCCATAGTAAGATAACTTCTCTCAACTAAATGAAAATTTACGACTATATTTATGGCCTCGAAAGTGATGAGGTAAAATTGTTTAAGCGTAAAATTGCATCCTCAGAAAATTATGATTGATACAGCCATAATTATCGTATAATAGTAACATAGTTTAGAAATACGCTATATAAATCATTTTCTCGTGAAATTTAACAAATTCTTGTTAAAATTATTTTTCAAAACTATTCGATATACTACATTGTTAATTCAATAGTTGTAGAGCTAGAGATTGAGGCGATTTAATAATAGACTATTTTTTTCATAATTTTAAGCGTTTTAAATTATTATTATTAATGTCAATATCGGAAACTACGGGAAACTTTTTATAAATTTTATATGATAATGAATTTAGCATTATATCTTATCACGCTAACTATTACTTTCTATTCTTATTTAATATTGTTATTTGACATTTTTGTATTGGCATACCAAGTGTTTTGAAATGACGCGAACATGAAAGATTCTACAAACGTGGAATATGGAATGTGAAATACGAAAAAAAGTAATGTATGGGAAAAATGATATCTAAGATAATCTCAGATGTAAGATTATATGAAGAAGCACTTACGATTCGTCATCAAATTTTTTTTTCTTTTTCTTGATAGAGTACTTATTATGAAGCTAGGTGTATTCGATCTACTTCAGTTGAATTCCACAACAACAGCAATTTAATAGAATTGTGTTGTGTTTATATGTCGGAAATTTAGCAAGAGCCATGGTTGCGTCTGATTTATGTCCATTTCTACCACTGTAGGTTAATATCACTTTAATATCAGTTTAACTTATTTCTTACCTTTTTATAATTTTTAAAACTAGAAAAAGATAAAAAGTGTTAAAATTAAACCGAAATTTAAGTTAATCTAAAAAGTTTGTAAAAATGGACGTTAAACACCGTTTCAGCATGCACATTCTATGTACATTTTAATTGCGACATATAGTTCTACGCGTCATAAATTTCTCGTTTCCAATATTTACACGCGCATCGTTTGTTTATCTCGGCGCTAAATCTCCCTCTCGGTTAATTCCCATCCGCCCGTCTCGGCCTACTCTGTCTCTCAGACTCGGCTCCATGCTAATGCAGGCTGCAATTTGTATAATTTCGAAATGGGTTAAGCACGCGTTGGAGCATCCGAGGTCGATAACTTTTTCTACCTCCACGATAGAACGTCGTTATCTGCACGTGCTCTTCCACAACGGTGCTCGTTCCAAAGCATAGTGCTTACTTTACATTTTAATGTCTCTGGAGTCACGTCGACATCTCGAAGTGCTACTAATTTCATGGACCTTTAACTGTAAACTCACCGATCACGCTTCCTAGCAATATCTTACGTAAAATGCGCGGCACAAATGCGCACATCTTTTTTTTTGGAAAAATTATAGTAATCATAAATCACTTTGTAGTACAGTCTTTAACATGTAACCATAATTGCATTGGATAACTTCGATAACTAAACGTCGAGATACAATAGCAATTCCAATCGAGTGATTTTGAATGGTTGGTGGCGTCAGTCATGAGGTATAGCATTAACGGCATTAATCGTGATTGCTGAAGCGTTAAGACGCTGTGATAATCGATGCTATTTATATACAATCTGATTATAATTATTGTATAGCTCTACCATATAGATATAGAAGAGACGGATGGTAACTTTAGAATACACTTCTCACGTCAGAAACGACATCAGAAATGAACTAAACAAAATTTTTCTAGCGAATTAAAAGTAATATTTTCCATAAAAAAGTTGCAACAAAATATTGGAAAAAAACTCTTCAGTTTTTATCCGCTATATTTCGTTGCAAAATATGGCAAAGTTAATTTGAGGGGAAATGTGTCTTTTTAGTTATTCATAATTTGACATATCGATATACTCCATATAATTTTTATCATTTTTTATTATTTTTAAACAGAAAGATAGAAAAAATATTTTTTTATTTTGCTTCATTTGACTAATATTAATTTGAAAAAAAAATGTTTATTTCAATAAACACAGAAATTAAAATTTATTATTAATGTTATATTAGTATTTATAAAGTTGTCGAATTGTTATTAACAAGTTTAGAAGACGACAAAGTACACGGAGTATTTTGTACTATCGTACTTGCATCATCTCCTTCGTGCAAGAAGTTTTAACCGACGAAAACTGACGGAAGCTATAAGTGCCACCAAGTGCAATAGTTATCATTATTACAGCCCGTTTCTGTGCTCATAAAAACTTTATGCATACGTAGCAAAATTTTACTGCGAGCGCTACTAATTAGCGGCGTTAAATGCAACGGATTGCTTACAAACGCAAACAGCGTTTCTACCGTGATACTTCAAATAGTCGCCTTTTCATCATGGTGCTTCTTAAACGTAATAAATATTGCTGTATTTCCGTAGAAATTTGTAACGATTTCACTAAAAGAGTACATTATATTTTCTGACAAAATTAATTATTTCAATATTTAATTACCATTTAATTTTAAGAGAAACGGTTTGTCGAAAAACAACGCTCAATTTGCGATGTAAAATATTTATTATTAATAGAGAATATTCTTATAAATTATTTGACTTGGCTTTAATTAAAGTTTTTACTAAAGCTACACATATTTAAGTTTTATTGCTTCATCTTCTCCTAACTCAATATTTCGTAATATCACGACGACAACTTCACGCACACACAATCAATCTCTTTATGTAATATTCATAAATTTGCACAGTCACTCCTCGCGGATGCTGATGCAAAAAGTTTCGCGGGAATTGCTCTACGGTGAGATAATGACAGAATATGAACGACATACTGGATTAATCTGGTGTAAATTTCCGAATCGATTTTTCAATGAATCTCGGCACTTGAACGCATAAAACCAAAATCACTTAAACTATACTAAGGCCATAGAAATTCAATCGGCAGTGATGGACATCCATATTCGGAGGATAAATCACTGTTTGTAGATATTCACGTGCAAAACCCATAAATCGTAATCCTTCCGTATTCGAATGTTCATGCGCCATATGTTCTCTCAATTTCGCAAGTGACAGTTGGTACGAGAATCATAAATATATTTTTCATATTTTTCTTTTTACTTATTGCTTAGATTTTTCCATATTAAATTCATATAATTACTTTTTATAAAAAAATAATAAAACATGAACTATAAAAATAATAAATTAAAAATGCATTGTATTATTAGTTCGTAATAATTCGGTAATTCGATAATTCATCTTGTTAAGGCAGTTATTTTACATAATTTTATCTTCAAAACTTAAAGATATGATAAAAAATAATTAATTAATTAATTCTCGATTTATAAACAAGATAATAATTATTTGTCAAAATAATATTTCCAGCGATTTCTTCTTACAAAGAAATTGAAGCTGTAGAGAACGCACATTAGATTTTTTTTCATTGTACGATATTTATAGACGATATTTATTTCCTTCGCGATATCTGGATTCAAATGTACTTCCTATTACATTTTGCATTTTCCGATTGAAGTGTAATTCCGGGAACTAATTTCCGGATTAAAAGCGCGGAGTAATATCGTCCAATCGATCTTTCACATTGGCAAGAAGTAAAATATTTAGCTAATTTATCAAGGCTTTGAAAAGCAAAGAAAAAAATATTCGATGATTATTTTATTCTGTATTCTGGAAAAAAAAAGACAGTTAAACAACCCATTTTGGGACCCACGATTAGTAATCAAATTATTTGGATAGCTAACTAAAAATTGAAAGTAGCTATTCTTTCTATTTCAATTACTTCAAAGATTTTTAAGTTACATTAATCCAGTTTCTCAATTAGCTCCGTCGCCAATCAAGTTACACAAAGTCAATTTTTTAAGGGACACAACCCAAATGTTAAATTGCTTAACTACAAAAAAAAAGGATCAAATTTCTCCCAGAGTATGTTAAATATTTCGTAAAAACGACAAGTCGGCTTGTACAACCTTGGCGTTGTTTGTTTAGATGTGTTGTTGTGTATAAAGTTGCCGCGTTATCATTCAATTCTCGAGCAAGTAGATTGCAATGCGAGCCGCTCCGTATATCATTTTTTTTTTCAAAACGCGATGTCAAACGTTATGACACCTTATCATAAGCGATCGTTTGCTCACACAATCAATTTTTCAAGAGAAACGACAAGGAATGGAGCTTATTTTTCTTTCATCTCACCATGATTACGTTTTCACATTACAGAAGATAACAGTAAAGGAGCCCGTGATTACGAAAAACGTATAATATCACTAATGTAAAGATCTTTTCTTCTTCTTTGCAATGCTTTTAAAACTCAATTCAGTATCTCGACAATGTTAATCGCGACCGCTTGCGAAAGTCCTGGGTGAAATGTTGGAAATGGATTTCGCGAAAAAGAAAAGCAACCCATTCTTTATGACCTTTGCACAAAGTGCGGAACGTCGAGATAGATTTTTCTCTTCGAAGAAACACTTCGAAGCGGAGTAAGCGAATGAAGAGTCATCCCGTAATGTCCTGAAACAAACTTCTCACACGTGCGAGAGACAGGAAGAAATCGTAATGCGATTCCCTATGGCGTATCTCCATTACTTCCCTTGAACGAAATATTTACTGTGCCACACAACACAGGTTTACAATCCAGATTCTTCTTTGAAGTAACTTACGCCAACATTTTATGTTAATTAGTCGTCGAGCGATATCAGTTATCATATTAATTAACATAATCTCTTTTCCGACAAGACTTTTAACAATAACATACTTCGGATGTGGAAATAATAAGCATAAATCACGATTATACATAACGAATAATACGAAATATTGCTGTAATAATTCGTAATTATTTCTTATCGAACGTAAAATCTTCATATTTACGGTATATGAGATATAGGATTGCATAAGCTCTCTAACACGATTGCGTGTATCGCGGAAATCGCGCGATAAAACAATTCACTCGCTGATTACGTTTTATCGGGTTCAATCGATATTTAGAGTCTCAATTTCGGACTCAATTTCACATGAATCATCATTAATGTATAGATATGTTTGTTTTAGGAAGCGGCGAGCCATGGTTGAGAAGCGAAAAGCATGCCGAGTTCGGAACGGAGATTTTACTACCCTGCGTCCTGAAATCACCGCAATGCGAAGGTCTGCATAGCATCAAGTGGTACCACGGACCCACGAGGATTTTCATTTTCAGCGAGGACGCCGGGATTATACGCGGCAATAACGACATTGCTGCCAGGTAATTAAAGTATTATATTGAGACTTGAATGCATAATGCTAGTGGGTTCAACTCGTGCCTTGACTTAATTAGGCCGCCTCCTTTGCAATTTTTTTTAACTGAGCTAAATTTCATTATTCCTCAATATATTTCGCGGCGTCAATTAAAGTTGTGATGTGAACTTATTTAAACTCAATAATAATCAGCAATTTTGCAATATAAACAATTAAACGTCTTTTTATATTTTTAAAATATTATTGTATTGGAACGATTAATTTTTCTCTAAACTTCACTAAAAATATCAGCATTATTTCCACATTTCTACATACATTTCGAAACGCATACACAATTTTTATTTTTCATTATAATATCCCGCTTCAGATATAATTTTATAGGCGCCTATTTCTATTATGCAAATCTGCATTTAAAAAATTTTTCTTCTTTTTTGCTCGAGAAAGATTAAAAATATTGTGAGTTACACAATTGAGCTGCAGAACAAGATATTTTCTTGAATTATTTTCATATTTTTGATAATTAGCTGTATTCACGATTTGTAATTATTGCGTTTATGCTCATTTGGAGGTCATCACCCTGTAATTGCGTTTTGTGGTTCGCGATCTATATGTAGAGACCGTGTAGTTTCGAATACGTCAAATACGTTAAATGCACACATGAATATGTACACGTGAATATTTAGAGCATGAAACTTCTAACTGGTAATTATCAAAGTCTCTGATTGTTTTAATAATATCCGGTTTACTATTATTCCTATAGTTGATTCGATACAGTTTATATATCGTTATTTGCATATAAAATCATTAACATGTACTGATTCATGAGAAACTCTTTTAATCAAGCGAATACGGATATACAGTAACAAGTATTATCTATAGATAATAAGTTGGTAAATGAATTACTTGATGAGAGAATTAATAAATATAAAATAATATTAAATATAGAATTTTTTATTGTATTGTTCTATTTATGCTATGTACAATTAAAAAGAAGAGCTATTTAATACAGAAAGTATAATAGAAATTATTTTATAATAATGATAAAAATATTTAATTATTCGTGATAAAAGACTTGTACATTTAATTGCAAATGAGGCAACCTCGTTATCTTCAAGTCATTAAATCAGTTCGCTACGTCTTTCGATTGTGATTCACCCCTATAGCTATTTACTCCGAACGTTATTGCCTAGGTACAATTATGCGTGCGAACTCGAATCTGAAATGTTCCTTAGAGATTTCATCTGACAATTGTGTTTCTCTACGTGCCAATTTGCATTAATTAGAATAAACTCACCAATATTCTTGAATAATTAACAACGAAAGGCGATAAGCTTTATCAAATAATAATTAATTATTTCCATTCATTATCATCTCCTCAAGGTTTAAGATTAATATTTCGATTAATATTTTTATAAAAAATTAATTATACCTTTAGTCTTTATCAAATTAGACAAAGATTTAATTTAACATTGAGATTTATTTAATGGATTTTATTTCGCAATGTAAAGAAAGCTGTCACAATTTAATCGCAAAAGTTATAGATGAAGAAATGTAGAAATTATAGAATATTCGTTTATCTGATCAAAATAATGCCCGTATATTTACGTGTGTCAAGCATCACAGGAATTAGAATTGATGTCACAAAGGGAGAGCCACATCACAGATTAGCTGCCAATAAAGTGATTCTTATTCAATTCCATTATCACGCTTCAATAGAAGCTTAACGTTTTTCTTTTTCGTTTCGCGTATTTGGTTCGACAACGATACGAGATGGATTTCAGTATATTTTTTTTTTTTTTAAACGAAAGCATCAGCAGCAATAGTATTTTTATGTGTCATTTTTGCCATAAGCAGGCATGGATGTTATTGTTGTGAGTTTTATATTTCAAAACGAAAAAAAAAACGAATTTCAACGAGAAAATGTTTAAACTACAATGTGTATTTTATTTATTTGAAATGAGAATATTGAACAGCTTTTGCTATTCATCTGAAAAACAAACAATAATATCACCTGTGATAACATGATAATAGAAGACATACGGTTAATATACATATATGTATATGTATATACATATTTTAATTCATTTTCAAGACAATTTATTATATTTATAATTAAATTAATTATATAATTATAATTTTTTGCATTTATTTCGTTATTATAGAAAACCAAACGTAATTTTCTATTTAAGTTCTCTACCAATAAATATTATCAATATCGACAAAATTAAAACTCGGTGATTATTATTGTTACAAAATAGATATTATAATTTTTAATAGTTTTGTCGTTTCTACTTATTAAAGTGAAACGTTCACTTTTTTGACGAAATTTATTTTCCTTGTTATTTTCTATCATGTGGATTAACGGCAATTTGAAGTAATCTACTTTTTACCCGTTAGTCACGCGTGTAGTACGATTGCAAAGCAAAATTTAGTAATTGTACCGTAAATTATGTACATTCATGAATTATATGAATTCGCATTACGTTGATGTGGGAAACATATCGGTTATACGCAAATATTGTATCCAAGAATTTCCTTTAATTGCAACATAAATTAGATTCAGTTAAAACATTGAATATACCTTCTATTCTATTAATTCGATATTTTATGTTCACGAAAAATGAAATGTCAGTATAAAAATACATTATCTCATTACAATTCTTATATGTATAATACAATGCAATATAATGTATTAATGCTGCGTATTATTTAAATAAAACACATAAAGGGATGCATTATGCTTTAATAATGCTAATGCAAAATGCGTTCTTTATTTCTACTTGTAAGATTTTACAATGCGGCATGCTATTATCCGGATTAGTTTGAATCCGGATTTAGAGCTAGAGAGAGAAATAACGCAACAACATCTTATATTTTATATTTATATTTTTGTATTATAACAATGCGATGTATATTTTATTATCGCATATCTAAAGCAATGCTCTCATTTAAATATGTTTGTGCGAAATCATTTCTAATAGTGAAACTTTTATATTTTAACATTTTTATAAAAAATATAAGATAAAATATAAAAGAAACGACAATTGCAAGTTAGAAAAATTTCATCGATGCAGAAGACATGTTGTCTATCTAGACGTAGACGTATGCTCGCAGTTTATAACATTGATGTCCAATTACACGTGAATGCAAAAGATACATAGTTTCATGTACCACGATGGCGCTGATTAGCGGTACAGCACATCGTCGTGTCAACAATGCGCTAATGACGCCGTAAACGGTTCGTCGATCAAACAACACGCCGAAATGTCGGTTGACCGCGATCACCTGCGTTTCATACCAATGCAGAATTTGCGGCCTGCAAAAACAATGATTCGTCACACGCCGTCCTGGGAAAGCGGAGAATAAAAGCAATACGGACATTTCAATTGAAAATTGTTCGTGTCAATGTTTAATCTGGTTAATAAAAGCGAATTTTGGAATATCGGCCGATCGCCTATGTGTATAGCGTACAAACGTTGTATACGTATTTAACATTAGTATATTCATCGACACATAAGTACAGTAGTTGGTACACATCTCTATTGAGCACGCCATAATTCGATACAATTTACATTCCCGTTCAAATTGATTTTATTTTTGTCAAAACGCGCGTTGCGAAAATATTATTATTTTTATTATTAAATAAGTAGCTTAGCTTAAGTTTGCAGAGAAAGAGAGGAAGAAACACGATTTTAATTCGTTATTTCCGCTGTTTTTTTTTTTTGCAATGCTTCTGAGCGCTTTCTGTTAGTCCTTTAGATAATTTCTTTAGATAACAAATAATTAATTTGATGGTGATATAAATTGTATCAAATTATGGCACGTTCAATAGAGATGAGTACCGACTACTGTACTTATGTGTCGATGAATATACTCAGCATCTATTGACAGAATATCGAGCGCAACCTATATACATCGACTATGCGTTTGCTTGCCATTTACGGATATAAATAGCGAGACCTTCACTTGACGTCTTGTTGCTTACAGTTTACTATCGTCCATTAATGATCTTGCAAAGCTGCACTTGCATTATGATTAAGTCTAATTACGTAAGCACATTCGAAATTTTTATGACACTGCGTAACACATAATACTTATGTTCGTCATGCGATTTATATTCCCGTTATGAATTAATAATATGCATACGATTGTATTTCAAAGATTGTATTTGGTCTCTCTTTAATATTTTTGAAATATGTAAATGCATCGGATATACGTAATATGTAAATAAAATCGTATAACATATGTGATCGAATGGCATATATGATGATAATATCGTCACCTTATCGTAAATGGATTATACTACTCAAGTGGGATAACGAGCAGATTAATTTCATTGATTGTCCAATTCATTACCCAGTGTTAATCGCAATTTGAGATTGACATTACGTGAGGTCATTATACTTGCGTTGGCATGAACCACATAATGGCATAATACCGCGCGACCGTCATTAATAAAGTGTATAAACAATCAATATATTTACAATTAATGAAAGCTGTGCATTATAATCGCACCATGAATGGCATCATTTATACGAAAATAAAATTGACAATGTGGCAAGCGAAATTTATTAGATTCTAGAAGAAATATATTTGTCATTATTACTGCGTGAAATGCTTATTAAAAATTCGTCAAATAAAATGTTCCTCCATCGTTATCACCCAATTATAATTTCCTAATATTAATAGATCTTTTTGCGATATATTATATTAAATTAAACATATCAAAATTTCAATCAAAATTAATTTGAAAAATTATTAATTATAAATTAATTATAAATTACGTTTTTATTCTAATTTTTAAATTAATCTAGCAGTACGAATGTTTTAAATTTTGAATGTTTCAGAGCAAACATAGAATATTGAATAATTTAATTATAACAAAAATATGATTTAATTTAATTTAATTTAATTTAATTTTAAATCAATCTAACAATATGAACGTTTTACAATGAATGTTTCAGGGCGGACATAGAATATTCTTCGAATTCATCAAAAACGTACTTGAGGATACCTGAGGTTCAGCTGAACGACGAGGGTCTATACAAGTGCGAAGCTACATACATGGCAGTCAACCGCGAGTGCAACAACGTGCAGCACATTATTCTTAACGTCACAGGTGCGTTACATTACATTATGCAGCATTACCGGATTAACATCGGAATGAGATTAAATTTTTGTCAAGCTGGAAACAAAGGAGAGAAAGTGATATTAAAATTTATGTTCTTATATAAAAAATATAATAGTAATATAATAGTAATACGATCGCTTTGTCTGAAGTATATAAAGATTTTTCAGATATTTTATAGAGAGATACCGAGAGATTTACGGAAACTATTTTAAAACTTTTCACGTAACTTTTCGCCATAAATTGCATGCGATATTTTTAGCCGTATGACCTCTGTTTGTTATGCAACCTCTCCAGTGTACATTGCGTTCATGCGTCAAAAACGTAGTCGCAAGTAATCTGCATTATTGAAAAGGCAATACCGAATACCAAGTAATACATATGTTTTATCATTCATACGGAAATCTATTTACGCAACTTTTGTTTCCGCGTGACATCCTTCTTTTTTTTTTATTGCATTACCATTGAATCAAATTTCACGTGATATTTCTCGAAAACAGTAATATGGCGATACAATGTACTCTAGTATTTCATATGATGCATGGAAACATATTTACGAAGTCCATACTATACTCGGAAGGGTGAAAATGGTATGCGCAAATCGAAACATATCGTACGACTCACATTCCATAAATCAGGCAATGTTTATTTCAAACTAACGGTTACACGTGATCGTTCTCGCCAATATTTCAATTTTGCGCGATACGTCCGAACGATAGATAACTTGTTACGGATAGCCCTTTTACGAGATTGGCGTGTAACGATGTGTTTCCTTTCGAAACACTTCTCAAAAATAGAAGTCTTATTTACATTTAATCATTTGTGCCAAACGTAAAACAGTAGTAATTTATATAAAATGCATTTTTTTTTGTCTTGTGCGGTAATGTATTCTAATTGTAAGTAGAAAAATCACAAAATCAATCACAAAAAGATACTACAATATCGATCTAAATATACATGTATGTTTTTGCTTTGAGTGACGCTTATAATTTGATAAAAATATAAAAATAAAAATAAAAAGGTCACAATCATTCCTTCAATTTTGTACTTTGTCAAGCTTTAAATTTTCAGAATCTTGCTTTTCTTCACTTGTCTGTCACTTGTCTGATTTCCAATGTTTTTCTGTAACTATCGTCTCTCGGTTGTAGCACATAGAATTGAGTGCAGAAATGTATGCATTTCTGTATGTGTCAAGTACTTAATTTTCGCGGTAGCTAGGTAACCACTAGGATAGTGATCTGGGTTAAACCCATGTCAAATTATACATCGATAGCACGAGTTATATCGGATGACTCCTAACTTTCCGAAGAGTTAATATCGACAAGTTGAGCTTAAGTTAGGCTCCTACTGGTGTGATATCTCACGTACTCTGGGTACATGGAGTTATTTGATAATTCTTGATTTAATGTTTAGATTAATCTCATAAACGCATTATAGGGTCATTTAATGGCTAAACAGCTTCATTGCTATATGATGTTATTTAATCAGGTTAATGCTTCATCATCATAGCGGTTTCCTGGTTTACTCGCGTTAACTTATCTCATATCAAATTTCTACGAAATCCTTGCAAATTAAGATGAGTTTCCGAGAATTACGAAACGTCAAAAATATGTGCATAAATACATGCATATTTTGTAATATAATAAATATCAAAGTTGAATTTTTCATGGCAGTTTATTAATACATATAGAATCTTGGAAATACAAGAGACGAGAATAATGAGTTTTATATATTTTCAAATTAAAAAATAACAAGAATAAAGAATGAAAGGAAAAGAAAATTTTATTTATAATTAATGCGATTTTAAATTGCGTTTTGTGCACTTTTGTATTAAATTTTAACAAATAATGAAAGATGAAAAAGATTTGATTTATAATAAATATTCCGTATTAAATTAAATATAAAAAATGTTGAAAAATGTAAGGAAAATTAGATATTACTAAAGCACCTTCTTCTTCTCTAAATGCCCGAAGCTAGAGTCGGAACATTAGAGTCGGAAGAAACATTAGCGGTTTCTAATTATCCAGCACAGAATTACGGCTTAATTGCGTTATTAAGTAATTCCGTAATAGGGCCTGCACTTAAATTTTAGATATGAGAAGATCTCCTCCAAATTCATCTTGACGCAGAGAAGATCTTCCGTCTGCCAACCGCAAGCTTCTTGCGAAGCACACTATTTAAGTATTGTTATACCTATATTATCTTTGAAAATTTATGAAGAATCCTCCTCCTCTGTGGAGTGGTTTATTCAACGAACGTAGCGATTTTCCGCGTACCTATACACGAGTCGTCATCGCGACGGACGTGAATAGAATCACTGTGTATACGAAATTCCAGCTGCTGATCTGTCTTCTTCGCTGTCGTGCACTGTACCTCGTGACATCACAGCGAGTTAAACGAGTAGGGAGTTTTCAAGTGTATAATCGCGACATAGTACCTATAAGTACATAGTAACGCGTAAGCAGCATTCAGCAAACTTTCGTCTCTCATAATGGTGGATTGTATTCTTCTTAAAGTTCCAAAAGTGGAGGCTGTCTTGGAAATTAATTTTGCGGTCTAATTAAAAAGGTAAAGTCAGGAGTCATCCCCGAAATTTCTAAACGGTACAAATTGGTGTAATGAAGTAATTTATTAATTTTATATATACTTTTTATTATTATTTATTACTATTATCATTAAGTGCATATTTAAAAAAATTACATTATTCTTTTCAAGTGAAGAGCTTTCAATTTTTCATCACGGCAGATTTTAAGTAAGGATATTCTTTTTTGTGCGATTATTTTAAGAGATTCTTCAACTTTTATCTCATTTTGATTGTAAAACCAATTGAACGAACCGAACACGAAAGAACTTGGAAAAAGTTGCTCTTGACGCATAACTGATTGTGACCTCAATTTGTCGAACTTAAAGTGCCTCGTGAATTTATGTATTGGATTGCTTTCTTACAAGAATGAACGTGTCTTGAATTCTATCACGTAATATCACCGCGTATTTAACTGTTTTCTTTTTTTTTAGAGTATACATAATACCGTTGTTACACAACAATAGGTAATCAGATATATTGCGCGCAGATTCTTATGCATATTTTTTCAACAAATATTAGAATAATTAAGAAGAATGATTGTCTGAAAAACAAATATTAGTAATTTTCTTGAGAAAAATTCTAAAAAGAGATTTATTTTATTTTATTTAACAAGAAATTTAATTAAAAATTTTATTAGTATTTAAGAATGAAATATTAAAATAAAAATTAAAAAACATCTAATTAAAATTCTTGTAAAAAAAAAAGTAATCACAAATTTGTTAGATTATTTAATTATTACATAAATTTTATTTTATTATTAAGTCGAGTAATCTCTGATTACGATAATACTCGTAAATCTGACGGTTTTAAATTGATAAATAATCTTAATAAACGTTCTTGTTTCTCTCGCGTGCAGTTAATTGTCTTACAAGAGATTTAGTTGCTCAGTGGAAGGAGGAAATAAAAGAAATGTTAAAAGAAGATAAATACATAACATTATTTTTCTTTATAATTTTTTTTAATTTAGTAGTTGCGTTTTATGTAATAAAAAAACAAAACTTTATAGGAGAAATTCTAGCAATAGAAATAATAAATTCTTAATGCTCATTAAGCTTTCCTCGTCAGTTTTAGAAGATAAATAAATACATTTTTCATAAAAATTTTATAAGTCAAAAAATCTATGAAATATACCAACATTAAAAAATAAATTTATTGATGGAATATTTAATATCTTCTATGTCAAAGAAATACATAAAAAATACGAAAGTAATAAAATGAAAGAGAAAATAAAAATATCATAGCTGAAAAATATATTCGTATAAAAATTACTGAAAAAAATTACGCGGCAAATTGTTAATTTATCCTAATTCTCAGGATTAAATATTTACAAAAATATTTCTGACTAAATAGCGCCAATTTCGATAAAATACGGGATACACGTCGTACCTATTATTCCGCGGCGTGGTGAAGCGACAACGTAAAAGTAGCTTGCGAGCTCTCTTGCGACAGGCGTCGACATTAATCTACATAGAAGAGCACAGCACGAAGCTGTGCGCGAAATGGTATCACGTATCACACCTATATCTGTACTTACATACACAGCGCAACACTGCCGGATTATCCGAACACCTCATTCTAGCTAGGACATCGTAGTGCAGATTTATCGTCAAATAGATAATATTATCAGGAAAGTAGAGCGCGCGCAAATAGCATCAGAATGATGAAGATCAGGAAAAGTGACGATTTTCATATTCGATTACTTTTTAATCATAAAGATGAAGTTCATGAAACCTAGCTTCATTTTAGTATACATCTTCTTCATAAGACTATACATAAAGTAAATCAGAGATGTTATTTTGTTAATATTTCATTCGTTATTCGATGTCACAATGCTTATAAAAATATTCTCAATATAAGAAATAATGATTGAAAAGACATCGAATCAACGTCGAGTCAACATCGATTCGACATCTTTTCGATCAATCATTTCTTATTGGGTTCTGGTTATAAATATGACATTATTTATATAATGAGTGACGCGTGCTAAATTCGAAGAAGGGCCAATTAGTTTAAAAGAAACTTTTTTCTTAAAAGGAGTAAAAACGCATCACAACATTTCACGTAAAGGACAAGATTATCCCTGCAGTTTTACAGGGATAAACATATAATCAAATTACAATATTTTACAATAACTTTTAGGATGGCTATTTTCAGCACTGCTATGTGAAAACTTAAAGTATCATATTAGAAAAATTTCAAAGCGTTGTGACTACTGATTTGTTCAATTTGTACAATATTTCTTAACTACCTCTTTCCCTGATTTATTTTAGATATAAACATGAAAGCAAGAAAATTTATATCGTGCAAAATTTTATATTATACATGAAAATTACTACTATATGTTATAAAAATAGTAGTATCATTTATTTTTATGTTGGATATCACAAAAGTTACGCTTTGTATTATTCTTCCGTCTAGTCGCTCATTCGCTAGATTGTGCCATTACAAACTCGCGTAAAGCTCTGCAAAATAACTGTTGGCAAACGCCGTATAGTTTGAACACTGCAGCATTGCATGGATGCGCTTTTATGGGAGATTAGATAGTGAGCTAAAGGTATACAGTACTCGGCGCGCTATTTCTTCTTTCGTCTCATACGTGTTCCGTTTTGCGGAGCGTCTTCCTTTTTGCTGCGCAAAATTACAGACAATTGCGATACCTTCTCTCAAGCGCGACGACGACGAAAACGGTGCGTCGTAGATGCTCGGATTCAACGTCGACGAAAGTCTCCAAAAAGTCCTATCAAAATCACTTTCACGAATTTCACAAGGCGCAAAACGTCCAACCTCATTTCATTCTACCCTTTAAATCGTGCAATTTCCTCTCTAGTTCACGATTTTTCTTCTGGAGATTGGAATTTCTTTCATTCGGAATTTGGATTTTTCCCGAAAAAGGGACTACATTTATTTTGCACTTTTACGTATCGCAATGTGTCGTTGTCATTTAAAAAAGTATTGTTGGAGAAAATCTTTACTTGATTGTAAACTAATTCCCTTTAATGACCAAGGATGATTGATATTTTCCCGTAATATTAATTCGCAGTTATAATTTTCACACAATACAATTTCCCAGTTATTTAAATTAGAACTTAGGTACGACCACGTCCGGTAAATTGCATGAATTTATGTAGAACTAAAGGATGAGACTCGGATCTGTAACATGATAATGTAAGCTATTATCCAGCAGAACAATAGAATATATCTGTACATCCCGTCCTTTTCCGATACACACGAAAGATCGCGACAATCGAACAATGCATGTATCTGAGCTTATTGAGCGAAACTAGCGCGAGCATTGCTGCGCGTTCTGCATGTGCATTAGCACTCGGCATTACAATATCAATGAATCCCTGCTATTCGATAGATGTTGAAGAAAGGACAACTTTGCACTTTTACGGCTGCAACTAAGGAAATATCATTTCGCCGACTGCCGGATGGAGACGAGCGCGAAAGATCGCCAAGTTCGTAACGCTCATATACTTCGTAAGTCACGCCGATTTCTAAGTAGGAAATGCCCGAGACGCGCCCGGGAAAAATCTAGAAACCGTCTTGTAAAAAATCGCGAAAGCTACTTACGATCTAATGACACCGTCTCCCACTTTCGAAGTAATCTCTTTCTATAGTCGTACAAAGTTGCCGTCGTAGACTGTGGGTCGTTGAGGCGACTTTAAAAGTCGTTTTCAAGTATATTATTCATAAACTTTATCGCTGTTAGAGTGCGCCGTTGGAATGTTCACAAACCGGATCGCTTTCCATCGTAATTTTCTGGGAATGGCAGGGCGTGACAATGATAAATCGGCTACGCACCGACGATACGCGGGAAAAGAGATTTTTTGTGTATAGGAATCTTTTTCACCATTTTTTTTTAACAATTAAAAGGGTTCAGATTTCGTTCCAGGTGCGAATTAAAATGTCTGCTTAAATACAAGCTATCCGAGCCTTTAATGACTGCGACGAAATAATTACAGACTCTGCTTAATTAATGGACTTAATGCGGCAAATCACAAATCTGTTTTCCGTAAAGTAAAAAATAGCGTTTCGCGAACATGCTTTCCAATATCCATTATGGCAGATCACCACTGTCACTGCCGCTTTGAATCGAGCAAGGACAATCGGCTATATGGCCACTCGAATTATTGGCTCTGTAAAACGCGAAAATTAATACTGCATACATGTCGTGCGACCCTTCGTTTCGATTTGCGATTAATAATAGCAAAAATATAGCAAAATAATAGCAAAAATACAATAATTTTTCTAAACGGGAAAATCTTATTAACAAATCAATCGATATTATGCAGCGTCTCGACGTAAAGATTATTTTATTGTCTAAAATAAATTTTGACTCTTTAAGATATAAAATAAAATGTTGCGTTATCAAAGAAAAATTTTCCTTTATTTTCTTCATCGGCTTCAATTCATTCCGAGAGCATTTCGACAACCGTGTTTATGTAAGGTACGGAAACTTTTTCGTTTGCGCACTGTGCGCACCAATTGCTGTCCAATCTCGTTTCTCGCATTGACCGGAATGGTAGTAGATTTTTAATCGACAATAGTTGCACGCTATTTCCAGTAAAGCATTATACCAAGCAATTCGAATTCATGCCATAGTAGATAAATCTACACAGTGCTGCTGGACATACTCTGTTTTGATTAATTTCACGAAAGTGGTTAATTCATCTCTTTGCAATTTGACCCTTTGTGCATAGAAAGCCATATTTCCATTGTGTTCAGAAAACTAATTAAATTTATAAAGATATTGAATATTTTTCTTAGATTTGGGAATATTAATTAAAAGAAAAGAAAAGATATTTATTAGGAAGGAGAAAATTTATTTTAGTTCTCTCAACATTTAATATTATATGTAACTTTGTATATTTATATGTAATATAATAATTCATTATAATTAAAGAAGGTAGAAATAGTAAATATGCAACAAAAAATATAAACTAATAATCAGATTTAAATATAATAATTTTAATACCATCAATTAATATAATAATAATTTTTTTATTTATTGCGATATTAATTTCTTACGCAAACAGTGAACTATCCTCTAATTTAGCAGAATAATTTATAGAACAAAGATGAATAGATTTCAACTAATTCGGATAGCCTCATTTTAATGCTATTCAAATTTTATGAAAGACCACTTGTCTCGTGAAGATCGATAGAATCTTCTTTACATTTATAAAATATGGGAGAGAACATCAAGTGTGAATTTATATAGTTGATTGAATTTAATTCCTATTGAATAAGTACATCCGTTATAATCTTTTAATTTAAACTTATCGATGTGATTTAATCTAAATGTATGAATTAATGAAATATAATTGAATGCATCTTATTAATACATTCACCACCATGTCCGACGCTGAAAATATTCTTCATATTATTAATTATCATAATGATTGTTATGGAATGACTGTCAAGTAAATATCATATATCATATTTTTATGCCCTTCAATACTATGAATTCAACATTATACTTAAATTACATATTTTTCTTATTATAAAATCATTTAATCCGACGTGAATGAAAAATCAGTTAAAATACGCTTGACGATGAAGTGTGTTAAAATGCATATCAAAAGTTATACAGTGTGAAAGACGAATAAAACGATGAATGATAAAATCATAAAATTTTCGAATCCTTCTAATCTATTAAAATTTATATTAGAATGACCAACTCAATTACTGTTTTTTTATTAAGAACATATACTGTATATGAAAACAATTTCATTGAATTTGTGATTAATCTTGGATGTAACGAAATATTGTTCTCCGGAAATAAAAGGTGTATAGAAACTCGTTAACGAATTGTTTAACGAACCACACGCGTCGCGTTTTGTCAAATATTGATCAAACATCTCTCGTTAGTCGACTTTGTAACAAACCTCTTCTATTTCTGTGTTTTGTAAGTATTAATCTATTGATATCGCAATCTAATAAAAAGAATACAAGTCATATATGTAAAATTATGTAAAAAATGCGAAAAGAAGTAGATTTGTTTTATTATGATTATTTCTCTCGTTGAATGGCATGTTGATGTAAATTTCTCGACTTCATGGAAAATTGCGAAGACGATTTAAAGTTACACAATGGCTTGTACGATCATAAAAATTTACTGTTTCGCCCAACAGTCTGCGAAATGAATTTCACTGAAAAGAATTATTTGATATTCATATATTTGAAAAAAAAATGCACATATAGGCTATTGCGCGCTCAAAAATTGCGAGATTATGTTTTGCGATGTTACTGCGAGTCTACCGACGAAAAAAAAGTATTATGACGATTTTCTCTTATATAATATCAGCCATACATATTGAAAAATTCATTTGGATTTGATATTTCTCTTATTCGGCTTCAAATATATACGCATAGATGGACAAATTTCGTAATTTTGCTATTTTTCTTTTAAATTAAAAGAATTAAAAAATTCTTTTAATTCAGATAGCTTAATATAGATACATAAAGCTATCTCAAATTATCAGAACGTAACCAATAAGACATGAAAATCATTTGCTAATTTTTTGCTTTTAAAAATAGTTTTTTTGCTTATATCAGGATTAGAATTACGAAACAGATGCTATTCAATTTAATGTATGATTATTAATGTTTTTTTTTAAATTATATAGTTATATGGAAACTTTTTCATTAACAGTTTGATATTTTTCAACGTTAAAGAATATACATCATAAGAATATTTTAACTATTTTAATTCGTTTTTTTTTAATTTAATTTTTGCTAAATCTCGTAATTTTATACAATTTATGAAAATATATTTCAAACTTATGATTTTAGAACAAGGAATGAAATCCTTTTTTCTTTCTTAAAATAATTTATTTGAAAAATATAATTGCAGTTTTCAGCTTAACTTTTTTTTAGACATTAATTGTTTTTACTATCTTTATAGCAGCAAATTAATACGTTTAATAATAACTCAAATAATAACAACTCGACAAAAATCAGAAATAAAAGAGATCTAGAGAAATACGATAAAAAATTATATCCTTATTTTTTCTCTCTAAATCACTATGTTATAAAGATTTCAATTTAACGTGAGATAAATTCCAGATAAAATCTCTAAAAATAGTTGGAAAAACTGTGCAACATGGAAGCAATAAAAACGAGAAACTTTAAGAAATAATTATTTTCGTTATTTTTCTCTTTTTATTTTAGTAGATATAAAAAACTTCTAGATTTATCTGGATTTATAAAAAGCATATTGTGCTCAAATAAATATCATAAATTTCCGGTCGAATAAAATAAAATTGTAAGATGAAAATTATAAAAAAAATGAATTACATCAATTTTAGTATAAAATCCAGAATTATGTTTGCTTCATTGATCTCTTAGTTTTCCTGAAAAGTATTTGATATTTAAATATACTTTTACTTTATTCTCAAATACAAATTGAATATTTTTAATCTGATTAGCATAAATAAACGATAGAATCTTTTAATAGTTAATTGATTTTTCAGACAAAGATTCTCTTTTAATCAAATTCTCATTTTCTGTCATTTGTTAATGACATAATCCGATCAATCGCCACAAAAAACCGGACAAGGACGATTCAATTAACATAAAGTAGAAGTTTTGTCATATATACGTCATATTTTGTCATATATATTTTACTAATATTTTTTTAAAAGTAAATTTATTAGTATTTTAAATTAATTGTGCAAAAAATATTTTAAAAATATTATACAAGATATTTAACGTTTTTTTAGCAAATGAGAAAGTAATTTTCAGCTGTAAATATTAAAACATGGTGACTGTAACGAAAGCTTTTTCCGCAGAGAAGCTATTTCTATGCACGTAAAATGCACGTAGATGTACTTTCCATTATTAGCAATTCTTTGAATCACTTTTCCCGTATGATTATCCTTAAAAACGGTATTTGCGCGTAAGCACCCTTAATGTTACACCAGGTGCATACGTGCATGCATGCAAATCTGCATCCCGTATATATATATATATATATATATATATATATATATATATATATATATATATATATGTATATGCGATAGGTGCATTTGTATGTACCGGCATACGTGTACACCGACAGCCAGCGTAATAGAACACTACGTCCTGAGTGCATTCAGTCGGTGTTACCGGGGATCTGATTTATAGTGTCCTAAGAACATGGCGCCTATTCGATAAGTGGAAGTCACTTTACTCTCGTAGGAATTGTAGAAAGTTACGAGACTCCTCACGCCAGAAAATCGATGTGACGATGATTCAGAATTCCATGGCATGCGGTTTACTTCCATCACGCGAAAAAGACGAAACTTTATCAGATCGTACGTGCTGAGAAAGGAATTGGATGTGATAACACTTCTAAACATTGCGATTAAATCGCAAGAAAGTTATATTAGAGAAACAAAAAAGTTTTTCCAATTGATAACATTGTCGTTAACCTAATATATTATATCAAAATGTATTTATAACGTAGTTATGTGAATTACAATTTAATTAATATATTTTAATCAAAAAGAAAACAGAAAAATCTGGGAATTTTTATTTTAATAACGCCAAAGTGATATTGACAGGTATAAGATATAATGGAATCTGTGTATACTTTTTAAGCCGAAAAATATACAAAACATATATAAATTGTCGAGGATAAAATTTGCTTACGCTGAAATCGATAGAGCAATATATCGGATCTGTTCATCGATTTGCGTGAAGCGAAACGCACGAAAATGTCGATACGCTCGAAATAACGTATGTTTGCAATCCTACTGTTCACTATACCGTTATTTATAGCGTACAAACGCAAAACAACAGATTAGCTTTTAAATATTGACGTTCGTGATTCTTCGTAAAACGATTGATTCACATATAACTTTAAACGAAACCAACATTTTATTACCGAGATATCACCACGGATGCAATTTTTTTCTACGTAGTATTTTTGCTATTGCCTCGAACATCAAAGCAAAATAGACAGTTTCCAGCGGAGCACTATCTTTGTGCATAATAGCGAGTATATATATATAACGTACATTCTTGTTAAGAAATTCCATAATAAACGTCATTCCCTTAAAGAAAATTTTCTTACAAAGAATGCATTTATTCAAAGAAGAAATAAGAGACATAAACACGCTTTTTTTATCAAGCAAACATATATATTAAAAAAATGATGAAAAAAAAATATTTTATATAATCTTGTACACTAACTTCATAAATATCAATATCGTAATAAGAGCTACGGTAAAATTATAAATTTATACAATACATTAGAAAAAAAATGCGGAAATAATTATGAAGTGAAATAATCTTGTACGTGATTCTTTTTATATGTTCCAGTGCAACCAGCGTTTGTACGTGTCATAGATGAAAATTCGAAGAATACTCTAAGCACTGGATCCACGTTAGGACCTATAAACGAGGGTTCGACCATATCTTTGTACTGCGAGAGCGGAGAAGGCAAACCTGTACCTGTGGTCGAGTGGTTTAGGGATGGAGTGGACCAGCCCCTTGAAGGTAAAATTTATAATATGCTTACATTAAAATTGATAGGATAATATCTCAAATTTGTTCATAAGTTTCTACGTGCTTTTGAGGAAATTTGGAAGACATGATGAGTAAAATAATTTATTTTTCTATAATTAATAATATATTTTCTATATATCTTTCTATTAAATAATTTAGCCACTTTACAATTTTTCATTCTGCTTATATTAATATAGGGTCGGTAGCACCGTTTGTGGCCACTGCTTCATTTCTGGCCAATTCGACAGTTTTCGAATTATTCAGTTTATGCTTCTTGACCCTATAGTAGATGAATTTTGTTTTTACAGTATTTCTGCTGATCACACTCACTTACTGAATGCGTGTATAATTGGTTTTAACAGGACAAATCTAAATACTGGCCAAAAATTTTAAAGTGGCCATAAATATGCACTTTATTATATTAATATATTGATCACTAATAAATATGTTGTATAATAATAAATTCTGGTGACCTGATATTTCAATATATCTATAATCTAGTTACATGAAATGAAATATAATTGAACAAAACGCAATTTTATCTATATAATTATTTAGTAAAATTTTATTTTATAATAACGTTGTAATCTAAATATTATAAAATTAATAAACGCTGTAAATGTATAATTTTATTTCCACGCTTTATTATTAGTAGAATTGACTATAGATTAAAATGTAAAAGAGCATTAACAATTAAACCATTATTCAAACAGAGATACTGAAAGACAAAAGAATTCTTAGCTTTCTTCACTAATTAGTTATCCGATGTTATTATCAAGAATTTCTCTTTTTTATTACATTACTAATACATTTATATATACTTTTAAACAAATATTAAACGTTAATGCAACTTTTTATTACATATATTTCAAATATACTTTATTCTAAATTGGTATTACTTGTTAAAATACATAATTAGAATAATCAAGAAATGTTCCATTTCAGCAACGAGCTCGTCGACTATCACTGATACTGGAATTGGTACTGGCAGTAGTTTACTGGAAATGCAAATTACACGAGAAGAGTTAGGCGCAACATTCACGTGTAAAGTCAACAGTATTGCACTCATGGAGCCACTCACGGTTGATATTAAACCAGACATACATGGTGAGTACACACATTCAAGAATAACAGTAGGATATTTGCAATCCGTAAAACATATCAGTAAAATTATATGATATGATTATATACTAGGAAAATTATTGAAATATCTTTAATATTGTAAAAGGCTTTTTTATTCACTGATTTTTATTAATTTACAATCGTACTGAAAAAAACCTTTCTATGTGCGCTTTATTTTTAATTGCATTGGAAAACTATCAAGTGAGTTAACAATCTGACAATTTTTTTCAATACCATAGTTCGCCGTTAGGTAATAACAAAGCTCTCATATGATGGCCATTAATGCTGAAGCTTTCCAATGTACGTCAATTAAAAAGCATACATTGATCATCACGTGAAGCATTGATTATATATGAATCGATTATCGCATATTCCATCGATAGGGAAAATGTGCCTTATATGCTAGGATCGCTTACAATTTCGATCGCTTGATATAATTTGCACACAATGTAGTATGTACGCAATTCGATAACCGGTCGCTACAAACTCTCAATGCGAGCATAGGTAACCGAATGAACGAATGTGAATACTTTGACCTAAATTTGCAACAATTCCGTTGGGTATCGTTTATTCATTAAATCAAAACATGGATAACATCGGGTAAACTCGTCGTTGGAGTATGAATATGAATGACAGTGTGACCAGGGCACTAAATCAATGCATGCCAAACGAGGAGAATTTTTGCACCGAGTGTACTGCAGAATATGAACTAGCTTAACTTTCAATGGCAATTAACATTTCCTAATAAGATCGGAAGCAAGTTACGTCATAACTTATAAAGATTAAAAAGTTTAGGCGCATTGTGGTTTGTGCGCACGTGAAACCATTATCGGAGAACGAAATTTTATTTCTCAATCTTAAAAGAATTTTGATTTAACTAAAATAATATAAAGTTCATTTATCCAGAGACATTTATTATTGAAAAAGTAAATAGTTAATGTTAATGGTTTATTAATCGCTTATAAAAGAAATATATTTCTAGACGATTTATCGCTTCGCATTCGATATATCAGGAAAATTATTTCTTATCTTTTATTATAAGAAAATGTTTTGTTGTTGTAATTTCAAGTATAAATAACTAAAAAATACAGCAGTAAAGCTAGCATTAACTATAAAAATCGATCGTTATTACATAAATTTATTATTTAGTAATTGTTTTTGAATCCTTTTTATATATTCAACACATCTGTGTAGAAAGCAATTTATCGATCAATGGTTCCCATTTTCTCCAACACATTCGATAATGTGTATTACATTTACAATAAACTTATTTGATAACGTGTTATATCATTATATCTACACCAAATTAACTCAATGTGCGTATTATGCTTACTATATTATGCTGCACTAAAACAAACTAAGAATATTATAATGATTGGATAAATAACAAGACATAATAAAATTAACAAGTGAGATGTAAAAAAGGATTTTGAGAGTTTAACGTATAATGGTGCATAAGTTAACATTATATTAATTCTTAATAACTATTCAGAAATGTATTTATAAATCGGACGGTTTCGGTTATGCTTTAAACTGTTTTCAATGATGCAGTAACAATTAAATCAAATGACCGTTCTTCTGCTAGAAATAATTGAGTAACTTCAAAATTCTAAAAATACTAAAAATAATATAATTTTCCGCAAAGAAATCCAAATGAAATTTAGCTAACGATAATTTATTATATGATCAAATCAAAATAACAATAATAACTTGAACAAAAAGAGAGGTGAAGTTTTATAAGGATTTTATCCACCAGCGCAAAGAACAGAACAGTGAAACCACGATAAATGTTATGACTGTCATTTTGATTTGATCATTTAATAAACTGTGATCGTTAACCCAGTTCTATTTTAATTTTTTCGTAGATTTTACACTATTTTTAAACCACTAAAACTTTTTTTTGCTGAAGAACTTCAGGTTACTTTGATTTAAATGTTACTGCATCATTGAAAACAGTTTAAAGCATAATCGAAAAGTCCAATTTATAAATACGTTTCTGAATTATTAGTTAAAGTTATTAAAAATTAATATAATGTTAACTTTAAAAATTAATATAATTAATATAATGTTAATGCACCATTATCACGTTGAACTCTCAAAATCCTTTTTTACATCCCACTTGTTAATTTGATTTAAATGTTACTGCATTCGCATACCGCAAAAACCGCCAGAAATGATTCAAAACGGAGCCGAAATGTCCTAGTTATACTTTTATCTGGTTATTAAAGCTCGATATAACGTTAACTTATGCATCGTCAACCGCGTTGAACTTTCAAAGCTCCTTTCTCTTGTTAGTTGTTAAGTATATTACGTTCGCAGATGTGCGTATTGTATATATACTGTTAAATGTTCTCAGAACATGGAATTTAGATGTCGTGGAATTTAGAACCGGCCATTCCATTCAGTGTAATGTAATAACGTAGTTAAAGAGAAGGCTTCTGTCCTAACGTTACTCATCCTAATTTAACACGAGATATCGTCCAGGCTGAATCATTTCACAGTTCCGCAGGCATTCACTGCATATCTCACCGCGGGTTTAGCCATAAGAAACATCTGAAGGGGGGGAAAAAAAACGTTTGTGCCCGCGTGCCTCCATATTTTATCGTACAATAACGTAATTCAAACGATCTGTGGCAAAGTTCGGAATTTGCTTTGAGAGACGACGCTTAAAATCCCGAAAATTCGCGCGAGAAGAGTATGTGAGTGCAGAGACATCGTGCTTTGAAAAGTCTCCTGTAAAGCGAGAGTACACGAAATTTGATTTTGTGCGCGGAAAAGTGGTTTGCATCTCGAATTTGGATTTCTGTACGGACAGAACTGCAGGTCATAAACCATCCCGCAGCTGAATTTTTAAAATGGGAAACTGGTAGAACATATTTTTAAACTTTGTCACAGAATTTTATATCGAGTATAACCGGTACCCTTGTTAGTGGTACCCAAATAAAACCAATTTTACGCGTAGCGTAACGACATAAAATTTAACATAAAACGTAAAATTACATTATATTACTTCGTATTTACTATCGTTATGGGAAGGATTCTTAATACATTTTTCCGTGTATCCGAATCGGATTAAAATAACGCGAAAATAACGAAAAATCGATTAACGCGAAAACGCGATATCTTTTTTAGCGGAAAGATAGTTTATTAAAGTAAATGAAGTACTTGCATTTTTCTTAACATCCAGAAATGAAATTTTATATTGAGATACTTTGTGAAGCGTCAAACTAATTGATATAAATGAAATAAAATGTACAATGCGTGCATTATTAATTACTCAACGAGAAAACGCACTTAATATAATATAAATTATATTGTATGTTACATCAAATCATCACAATACAGAGCTGTTGCTCCAGAATTCAGATCAGTACAGAGGAACCTTAATGGAATTCTCTCATTAACCGATGCTACTCCACTCAATATATAATTTTAATAAAAAATTATTCTGTTTTATTGGATGTTTTACATGGTTTTTTTCATATAAACTTAACACGATTTTAAATTTTAAACTGCCTATTACTCAGTTGCGTTTAAAATTGTCACAAATTACTCAATATTATTGTGATGTAAATGTTTCTAGAACAAAAAAAGGAATATTTCTATTATTTAAAAGAATGGAAAACTAGCAAAACTGATTCTTCTTAATAGCACGGTTACAATAATGGGCTAAAATATAATATTTAGAATTTTTTTGTTCATTTCTTTCACATATGCGAGCATCGCCGCTTCATGAATTCACCGATTAAAGTATGCGCCCGTCATTACGGCGGTACTTGTAATTACAGCGCGCCGTATCCGTTATTTGAACATTATTTAAGCGTATATCCATCCACGCGCACGAATTTTGCATGTTGTAAGTAATTAAATGTCCATCACTTCGTGCGAAAAGGGGTTTCGGCGCATCCACGTACGTGTAAAATCACTGATGAATTTACGAAATTAATACGTTATGTAGATCATTTTTGTGTTGTGATTAGAAATTTATTAACGTTAACTGAATTTCACGTCGCGTTATTATTACAGAAATAGATATGCAAATACGAATATAATTTTCGGCGTATCAATGAATGCATTATTACGAAACTACGAAATCGGGATTATAATTTCCTTCTCGTGTGTAAGTGCATTAATAAGTAAACTGAATTATTATGCATTGTTGATCTCTCGTTATTAAATAATTTATTTATTGGCATTTAAGCAGTTATTACGATAAATACGTTATTGAACATGATATCGCCGAAATAGAAATCAATATCTTACTAAAAATCCAGAGCTTTACCATGTACGTTATGTACGTGTTAGAATACGTGTCGACATATATGCTGTTCATAAATCAAGCTCTTGCAATTATTATGACTCTCAATAATTATGACCAGATTTAGGTAACGTAACTATTATAATGAGGACGAACCGAGGCTCTTGCGATAAATGAAATGGGCTCTAATTATATTAACTAATGGTTAAGCAATAACAATTTTAATTCCCATTAAATAATGAGATTTGTATAATGGATTCCTTTGGCAATACAAGAACGCAGGTAGCACAGTAGGACGAAAAATTATTACATGCTAAAAAAACAATAAGCTGAGAACGTGTTGCGTGTTCTTTCTGATAACCGATAAAAATGCAATTAAAGAGATAAAAATGTAGTTAAAGAGGTTAATAATATAGTATTTAAAGAGATTGTAGAAAATGCATTGATATATTAGAGAATCCGTTTTATCGTGAAGGACCTCGATTTTATCGATATAAAGCCCTAAATAATTAGACAAGTAATCATATGATTATCTAATAGGAATAAATTTTAGTCTACTAACATTTTTAAACCGTTAAACTTTAAAAAACTTGGAGAGGCAAATATATACGAACATTTTTTTTATAATATTATTAATATTACTTTTTAATAATTTATTTAAATGTAATTTATATCGTTCTTACTTGCAGTTCTTTTGCATTGTATGAATTATAGAATTATAAAGTACGATATCATTCAATTCTTTTATTACTCATCGACACTATTTATTTCGATCCAGTATCATGAAAAATTGTCTCTCAGCATGATAAAAAGTGGATAGGAGACACATAGGGGACACATATAAGCGAGCAATGTGAAAAATTTTGAAGGAAGAAGAAAATCAACAAAACAGCCATCGAGCTTCAAACACGAAGGATAGATTGAAATTCTACAGCAGTTCGGTTTTGTGGGTCAATTTATTATAGAAAATATAAACAAATATAAATTCTGAGTAAATCGATTCTAACAATCTGCAGTGAATTTAAAGAGGAAATGTCGCGAATTCCCGCGGGATCTCTGCGAAAATCTCACGGCCCCCGCAGCTGCTCGTTGAAAGTCGTGGAAGCAAGGTTGCGGGAATGACAAGAACTCGCGAGCAGGCACCTGACGGAGTTTTCAGGCGGTGCGCTTCTTATAGGCAAACAAAACCAGGAAATCGCATTGCCATTGGCTACGAACTTAAAAAGTCTCGTAGCCAGCTTATCGAGTTGCAAACTCTCAGAAATTTTCGGGGGAGCAGGAAATTGGCTGAACGTTAAATTTCTACGAGAATGAGGGAGGAATCTTATCCCTTGTCGTGTTAGACGTATCTTGAAAATGGCTACGATTAGAGAACATTCCTGAAGATTTTGAAGATCTCGTAAAAGAAGACTTGCAGTTAAAATTACTTTTCGCAAAGATATTCATTTTTCTTTCTGCTTGATGCTTTTATAGAAAATCAGTTTTTAAATTAAGAGATTCCAGCATATTATATGTCCTGAAGCATGCAATTTTTATTCAAGAAAATTAGCTATTAAACATTATTATAATTTTTAGAAACCTTATGAAATTTTTTCTATCTTAAAATTAGCCTTCCATTTATGGTTTACCATTTTCTGTATAACATTCAACAATTTAAATTAACTAATTTTGGATTAACAATTCGATAAGAAAATTTTATTTTAATAAGATTTTGAAAGGATGATTCCCTTGTAAACTTTTGCCGAAATATTATGTCTTCACGTTGAATAAAATATCCACTCTTGGTTACTCTCTTGAAAATATAGGCGTGATAAAACACCTTTTATAATACAATCCACTGCCGCCCATATGAATTCAAAGTAAATGCCGGAGCGCAGATTTGTTCCAGGATCAAAAGCGTCAGCACATTTCCTAACAAAAAAAACTATTTACGCAAAGAAAGTGACTTTTTACTCTTTTTCGCCGCTTCTGTCACCATTCTCTCTCTCTCTCTCTCTCTCTCTCTCTCTCTCTCCTTCCTCTTTCTCGTTCTTCGTTCGTTTCTCTACATCCACTGTGCCGTCAGGCAGAGGGATGCAATTGAAGGCAAATGCAATTCCCGATATTAGATTCGCCATTCGTTCTCTATTCGAATCCTGCGCCTTTTCTTCTCGTATTCCTCTTGTATTGAATACCGTTCACCGAGTTTGGCCGGTGAATTATCGGTCGGTGTTTTCTGCATGACTTTGCGAAAACCATCAACGACCAACTCACTAATACCAAGCCGCATGTAATAATCGTGCAGTTTGATAATCGCTAGTTCCGCGGAAAAAAATTGTGGCACGTTAAAGTTTAAAAAAATATAATTAAAATTTATTTTCATTAAGTATAATTAATAACTGCGATAACATATATCTAATTCTTCCAGCAAAAATTTTACGAACTGGAATATTTACAAAAATATTCGTGAACCAGTCATTAAAAATAATAATAACTTGATTTATGCATAGACACACATACAATTAGGTAATTTGATGGTACTTACAAATTCTATTTAAATGTAAAATAGTTTGCTACAAGATATTTTGCGAAAGTTCTTGTAAATTTAATTCTCGTACAAAAATCCAAGTATGCGTAATAGTTCGAGGGGAAATTCGATCGTGGGTTTCACGGTGCACCGTGATGTACGTGACGGCCCGTTACCCGTTACGAAATCTATCGGCGCTAATGGATATACCTACATGTACAACGGGCGGATATGCATCGTCACTGATTAACACGGTTCTATAAGCCATTTTTATCGTAAGCTGTGTGTCCCTGTAGGAGCTTCCGGATCGATTTAACGATATTGAAATGACAGTTTTCGAATATTCCATTAACCGTGAGTTTCCGAACTAAGCGCGGTACCGGAAGCAAGCATTGAAAAGTTGTCCATCATGCTTGTCCATCAACATCTCTGTCGCTGGAACGATATACAAACATTTCGGCCAAATGTTAAATAAACAATTATTAGTTAAATAATTACATGGTTAGATTTAAATAAACATCAATTATCTAGATGACAGTATTGTCATTACATTAGCTA
>JAJVSH010000046.1:0-50214 GCA_021460005.1 Tetramorium alpestre | reverse complement strand
TATATATATAGATATTATCAGATTGCGATTTCTATCATGATACAAAATATTTATATACAATCAGTTCGTAACACCGTTATTTCTGTAAATTTTCTAAAATTTTTAAAAATCTGAATTACGTATTTCTTACTTTAAAATCTATAAAATACAATCTAATACATAGCTTTTTTTTCTATGTGACTTGAGAAAATTATTGTACATAAACTATTCGCGTATAACGTTTCTTTCGTGTCAATCATCATTTTAGATCAATCATATACGCTTGCAAAGAACATAGTTCCTATGCATGTCGAAAGACATTGAGGACGAAATGAAATTGTCGAAATTGACGTTTCACACATCTCACACGTATACCCATATCATGTCGATCTACCCTCAATTACACATGCCAACCCTAATATCGCTTCAGTGCCATGCGAAGCCTAGATACCATGCGATCGTCATTACATGGCGCCTATGACTGACCGTCAACGGCTGTGTTTCATGTGTGGCCGATACACAGAAACGACGGTACGTTTAGTATTAGACAGACAAGTGTGGAAATTGCCAAATGCGACACGTGAGCTTCATATAACTACTGTGATACAAAGGGCTGCAGTAAAGGGACATAATCTCTGATGTTCGAAAGTGATGCGAGTGTTTAAGCTGTAAAAATCGTTAACTATGATACAAAACGATGTGATATATATTGCATATCTGTGATATTCTTTATTATATTGTATGTTATATATTGTATTATATATAATATAATTTATATTATTTATATATTATGCGGTTCACAGAATTAAAAATCTATGTCAATTTATTTAAAGTTGATACAAAAATATCCTCCTTCCTTTTCTTCAATATTACTGTCAGAGGACAAGATAAAAATATGAAATAGTTGAAAGTTAATCAAGGTATAATTTTGACTTTAATCAGAAAAATGTGAGAATTTTTTATGAAGAGACATTAATTTTAGTGCCGTTGGCGGTCGTGATTAGCTCGTTTTAGCCGAGTAATATCTCGAGTAATATCCGATCTTTTTTTCCTCATTATTCTAACACTTGTCTCTTCTCTTTACAGTACGTCCACTGAAGATGGATTTGGATGGAGTGGTTGGTCATGTTGTGCAGGGAACGAAAATTTTATTGCAATGTAAGGTACAAGACGCACGACCCGCTGCCAATGTGACGTGGAAGAACGGAACGCACTATTTAAATAAAGACGATGAGAGATTGGAAATGTTTGAAACGAAAACAGAAGAAAAAGTAAGTAAAAAAACGGCAGTATTGTAATTGTGAGCTATAATACAAGCGATTTTTGCATTAATTCAGATAATGTCTCTATCATCATTAAAAGAACTGCATTTCTACATTTGTATCGTAGAGTTATCTATCTATTGTTTTCTCAAAGTAAAGCTGCAATTTAATAAAAAAGTCTTATTTAATCATAAGGCTATACTTGACATTCTAGTTTAAAACAGTTATTAATAATCATTTGACAAAAATAGAAAAAAGATAGATTTTTTAATAAAAGAATTCTTATTCGTCAACCGCGTTCATTAGATAGGTAACCTGCATAGAATTCCTAATGTACAATAGATTCTTAACAGGTTTGAATTTTGCGTCGATCTCAGTGTCATTTGCATCTAAATAAATGTACAGGATAAGCATGTTTGGTGGTACGCGACAATGAATGAGAGAAGCGCTTCGCGAAAGTTTTGATTCGGTTACTTACTCGGCGAAAGCGTACAGACTCGCAAGTGCCATAGTAAACTTTACGGAACTACCCACCGGGAAATTCTAAATCGATCGGTACAGCATCTATCGTATATTTTAATTCCCATTTAACGTTTTTGCGGGGCAACAAATTTTCGTGTTCATCCCGGGAAAAGTGGTGGAGTCGAAACAAATTTAGAATCTAGGAAGTTCGACAGTTTATCGATCAATGTACTTCTCGAGGCTTCTTTTGAACTATATATCCAGTTTTTATCAGGTACGATTTAGATTTGTTTTAAATCGGAATTTCGCGCACAAAAAAAAGCCGCGTCACTTGCAATTTATCTTTCCATTGTTTTGTCAGGATGAGAATGATGGAACATATACAATTTCTTTTCATTCCACTTCGTAAAAACTGCTGGCACTCGTACAATGGAAAGACGCTCGCAGAAATCTAAAGAGAATTAAATTCCGATAGCTCTCTATTAAGTAGAATACATTTTTAATGAAGTTTTAGTTGTGAAACAGTTATGTGAAACAAAATAATTTGGAAATGAGAGCGTCAAGGAATCGTCATTGACTTTCGAGTCACGTGGCCCTGTTTTATTCTCGATTTGTAAAAAATCAATTTCATGCCCGAACGAGTAGCTGCACGGCAGCAGCGGCATCGAAAAATCATTAGACCCCTCTACATGTCGTGTCGTTGCGCTATCGCGTATACGTATATGCATGCAGAAGTCGTAGGCGTCACGCAGCTATCATAAATCCATTACGGAAGTATCTGAAGCCGCGTGCACGCAAAATGACTGTATAGGAGACCGCTCGCACCTACGTGATGCAATTAGCGCAAAAAAAAACGTCGTCACAGTTAAAAGTCATAAGGTAGATAAAACGACGTCTCGATAACAAAGAGTTCTTTATGTGCGAAAAATGTTGTCTCACAGAACAAAAACATCCACGTCTATCAACTTTCTTTATCCTTCCGTTCTCTTTGCGACGGCTTACACATAAATTGAACTAACGATATTACGAAATATCGTTAGATCAAAAGTAAATGGGTTAAATACTAAATCAACACTAAAAATCGCTGTTTCACTATACAATGATTATGCTAGCAATAACTTTTTATCTTGCGCGCAAACTTAGTGCATCGTAACAGCTTCACAAATAAAAAAAAATGCATTTGCTTGAAAAATATTAATATGAAAATAAACGTTCGAGTATGAAATAGCAAGATAACGCATGCACGACGAATTTAATTCATTTCACGTGTGTTAATTAACAATGTTTGAAGAAGAACCATCTCGTTGCATGTCAATGTGTTGGCAAAGTTAACGAATCATTGTTAATTAAATCGTCAGTTCGCATAATTGTGATTATATATTCCTAACATTTGCAATTCCATTTGATCATAATTAATACTGTTTACTAAGTGAACCTGATTATGGGACGACCGACGATACGGTTAAATCCATTCAGGACATTGCACACGATAGCAAGCGGTATCTACGACAAGCAATTACATGCCACGAATTCCTACCGATATGAGCGCCACGTCATAACAGGATTAAGAGGATCACATTTTTAAGCTCGAGTACACTCTTTCGCGCGAAGGAAGATATTACAAGCTCGGCAGGAGACGGCTTTACAACATTTCCTTGACAAGTGTTATCTCATGCTTTTCTGTACACTTTTATGGATTTTTCTAATAAATCAATTAAAGCTATATTCAGGGAAGAACATAATTTTGCTAGATTTTTAATTAATAAGTTGCTAAGAAGAAAAAAATTATGGAAAAAGCTATGAAAATGGAGGATAGTAATATACATAATAATTTATTCAAAATTTAATGCTATATATATATGCTATATATCTCCGTTTAATTCTAATATAATTCTATACATAATTTAACAATTTTATAATATTGATGGAACTATTCATCAATACAAAAATAATCCAAACATCTTTTTTTTTTTAATTAATAGCATAATAATCTATTAATTAATAAATAATTTATTTTATATTTTTTAACAAAGTTTACGTGATACAATTACATTTTTGCTGTTAATCTTAATCATATATAAATTTGCCATTGATCAAATATAAATTTGATTTTTGTGTAATCACTTATTGTTGTGTTGCTTTAAATCAGCACACGTGAAATACGGATGATACATACAATTACTCCAAAGAAAGTGATCAGTTTTATCATGCGCGCAAATATATAACAAGATGTACGTTCTCGTTGTATGTGTCAGCTTGTTAGTGCGTTTTTAATTGCACCGTACAATTATTAAAGTTGCACAGAGCTTTAAACGCGCGCTTGCGATATTACGTTATTTTTATTCTTTGCAAATTGGAGATTGATATTCAGCATTTTTAGTGAACGAGAGATATTCGACAGCGATCAAAACGTATCAAAACGTATATAGAAATACGATAACATGAGTAGTCTCAATATACGATGCGAATTAATTAATATTGTAAATCTGTCAAAACAAAAAAATAAATTGAATTTCTTCTATTTTTTGTATTTCATTTTTCAGCTTAAAGATTAAATTAAAAATTTTTAGAACCTTAAAGATAATTGCATGATATATTCATATCGCTGAATTTATTAAACGATATGAATTAATAATAAAAAACGATATAAACGATATAAATATTGAAAATTAGATACTTTTTACTAATCGTTTAAGATCTTTCTGTTCGCAGGAGGACAGTACATTTGAAACGACAAGTTATCTCGCGTTTACAGCAACAGTTTACGATAATGGCAAAACATTCAAGTGCTACGCCGAGAATTCAGTTACTCGCACCGAAGATCTGAGGCCAATGAAGGAAGCAACAACAATCGAAGTATTGTGTGAGTATCATAAATTTGAGATGAATTAATCATTACTGGCGCCAATAATTCTTTTGCAGCAATGTATTTTGTGATTTTATCAGCATGACACTTTTGCTTTTAATCCTTTTACGATTATACACTTTTTTATTCATTTATCTCAAGTATTGTAAGATTCCAATTTTTTTTGAAAAAAAATGTATAATTATGTATGTATATATATGTTTTTTTTAAAGAATAATCGCAAAGTAATTGAAATCAAAATTCACGTGGGCTCGAATGGGATTAGATTGACACAGGAAAGATGAAATTCAATTTAATCTAAACAAATCCAGAAATCTCACAAGCAAATTGAATCATATAATAACTGTTTCTATTAATTTCAAATAATAATAATAACATACAAATTGTAATTCGTAATTTTTAATAGTTACAATTATAATTAATAGCGTTAAAATAGTGACTGTTGCAACAAGATTGCATTGTAACCCGAAATTCACACATTTCCGTACCACAGCAAGCATATTCTGCATCTACGGGAAACTGCGAACTACAAGAGCGGTTATTAACATTTGCATACACTTAGCCCTTATGAACTAAATCCTTTAAATAAATAACTCTATACATACCCGTTCGCTATTCATCAGCATAATACTATGCAAATTAACGTTGGAAACGCGAGCAATCAGTAGAATCTTAACTTGTTGTTCGAATTCAAAAACTCGTTTCTTGTTTTAATATATAAAACATAAAATTTACACAATCGTAATAGGGTGAATTAATATTTTAATATTGTAAGAATTCATTGTTTTAAATTTTAATTAAGAAATTGTGATAGAACTGAAAATTATTTTATTATTTCTTTTCAAAGATTTCCGGTCATCTATATTTTTATATTTTACTCAAAGTCGACAACTTTCCAAAAATAGATCGTAATTTTAGTAGTGAAATAAAAACAAAGATATAATTGAAAATCTTTCAAGCTTCAGTTTACGGTGCAGAAGTCAAAGCAAACGTGTTCAAAAGGAACGATCGAAAATGTTGAAATGATAGAAGTTAAGAAGTTTCATAATTCAAGAATATTTTTCGTTTGACCATCTGCTAAATATTTATCTTGTCTTTCTGAGAGATTGGCTCGTATAAGTCGCGCAACGTTTACACGATTTTCCAGTTGCATGCTTCAGTAAATCAACTTTGATACACTGTAGATGAACAACTTCTTATACTGATATATCAGCGAATGCTTTTACAATATTTTCTTGTGATTGAATAGTTCAATTTTATTGAAAATATAATTTTATTTTCGCGTTATCTTTAAAAGATACGAAATATCTTTACTTATATGCTGAAAAATGTAGATATGTTTACATCATAATTAACAATATTTTCACAAAGTTATAATTATATCAGACATTGATTATTCGGTAAAAATCGCAATAAGAAAATTATTTAAAAAAATACACAATTTTATATAACTGACCAAAAAATTATTTCTTTTCATCCTACAATAAGTCTATATGCAGCTTATCTTTTTTTTTAAAGTATCAGTTATCATGGATTTATAACTCATCTAACTCTAAAATCAGGAGTTACAACTTTTTTCATTGAGAACGTGATGTCTTGATTACGCGAGCACGGAAACGGACAAAAAGAGATGGACGGTTGTGTATCTCCCTGATGTTTCCAGTTACAGTGCGAAATGGCGGAGAAACTTTCGTTTTGCAGCCAGAACGAGGACTACCCATGGATTGGAAACGAGAAACTCCAGACATTGAGTTTGGCACGTTTCCAACTCTCTAGCTTGCATCGTGACAGCAACTCTCGCGTCTACGTATTTACGAGAATTTTGTTTTATATATCCCCTCCGTTTTCTAGGATCCGCGTTAAGTGCATAATATTGTGACCCGAGCACATCTAAATTTTACATTCAATTTAAGTTTTGTGTTATCTTGGATAGAAAACTATCGTGAAGATAAGGATTTTTATGGTATCAAAAAAGAGAGAAAAATTTTTACTTCATAAAAGAGCGACTTAAAAGCGCTTAATTCTTGAAGTAAAATAAAATTTTAAGAAAGATTAAACTATCATTTTGCAGTCCATTGTTGTACTAATACTAATATTATAGCGAACTGTTTAACAGTTAGTTTAACTTTAAATTATAAAGCTTTAATCTTTCTGCGTTTAAAATATTTAATTTTTAATATTAACTTCACAAATATTAAAAGAATTAATATACGTTATTATAAATTTTACTAAATTAACACTCAAGAATAATATGAATTATTTGTTTTTAATTAGATTTATTTAGCTATTACATTTTCTTCTCCTTTATTGGAATTTTCCAGAAAAATATTGTATCTCTACGATTAAATCTAGATTTTTGTTTGTAATATTCACTGTTTTATGTTGCAGATCCGCCGATAATTAAAATAAAGCCAAACAACTTAACTGTTAACGAGACAGACGACTTTGTAATATTTTGCGACTATGAAGCCAACCCGGCTACGTTACTAAAGGTGACGTGGTAAGTGGCCATTACTATACAATGATATATGTACTAGCATAAATTAATCTTTTAAGATAACAATAATTTTTCTGTAGAAATTAAAGACTGGTACTGTTACATAAATTATCACCAGAATTAAAGAAATTTTTGTTTCATTGTCACTGCTTTTACAACTTAAAATACAAATTATCGCTATTTTTTCGTTTCATTTGTCTCTCTTAATCGGATAATGCAGGTTACGAGACGACGACGAATTAGTGTTAAACGAAGAACATTATGAAGGTGGAATTACGGAACAAACAGCACTCACGGTGAAAAACGCGACTCCTAGCGATATGGGTATTTACAAATGCATCTTGGAAAATAGTGCCGGCTCAACCATTTCCGAGGACGCCATACAGGTTTCAGTTTTTTGTACGTATCACAAGACAGATAACAGCAGCCAATCGTTGAATGTAATATAGAACAAATCGATAAAATCTAAAATCGCCTGAATCTTACGCGGATTATAAAGCTCCGGTTAGTAATAAATCTTAATCCGAAAGAATCCCATTTTACTTTCGGCGAAATCTTATCTTCTTATTTCTCGAGGCGGTAACTTTCAGCGGAGCGGTTTATCCTTTTATTAGAAAAAAGACAGCTTCATTGAAAGCTATGCGATTACATCGGGAATAAAGTTGGGGAGAGAAGTTGGGGCGTACAACGTACTTTCGAACTCGCGCGAGATTTATGCCGGCGCGGATGTATATATATCCTTATTTTATCATGTAGATAAGCCGGTGGTGGAAGTGATAATGGATCCGGAAACACCTGTGAATGAAGCGGATCGTCAGAACGTTTCGTTAACGTGTGAGGTCGACGCCGGTAATCCGGCGATACTGACAGCCGTCCGTTGGTACTTGGACGGAGATCTATTGAAAGAACTTCCGGACTGCTCAAGGAATAGCACTGCCATGACAGGAAGCTCCGAGGAATCATCGGCGTTCTGTGACATTGATCCCAGCAAGCTGCTGCTGGAATCTGTCGGCCGCACTTTCCACGGCAACTACTCTTGCGAGGGGAAAAACGAGGCTGGATGGGGACCGATCTCTCCGAGCACATCTGTCGTGGTTTATTGTAAGTCCTCTCTCTCACATGTCACTCATTCGTGTTATGTGCTGATGGAAGAGAAATTGATGCCTATTACATTTCCACCTATGACATGTTTTGTTTGTTGTACGCGTATTTCAAGTTTCGTACGTTTTCTAATGATAAAAATTATAAATATTCTCATATATTCAAAATCTTGATTTTACATTAATTATTAATAGAAATTTATAAATAATATAATATTATACGTAATGCTTTCTCTCTCTCTCTCTTTCTCTCTTTCTCTCTCGAGCTTCTATAACATATTGTATCAAATGACATATTGTCATTTAAGCGGTCATTTATGCTCGGGACTAATTACTGCAGCGGTAACGATAAATTATCGATTGCGGACTTTATCTTGCATACGTACACGACCGATATCGTTTACCCACGATATCTTATTACATTAATCGGATTATATTTAGCGCGGATACCAGTTTCATCCTCGCACTCTGCATCCTCGAAACATTTCCGCAGATAAGCCCGGCCCGGCATCAATAACGTACGAACCTCGGCAAGTGGTGAAGAGACAAGCATTATCCATCACTTGCTTCGTTTTGGATCCCGGCCGACCGAGGGTGTCGGGCTTCAAGTGGCTGCGCGGCTCGCATCGACTTCCAGACGAAAACGAAGCCACGCTCTTCATCGAATCAGTTAATTTGGAAACCGAGGCGAATTTCACGTGTCTGGCTTACAACGAGGCCGGTGACGGAGAGCCAGCCACAACGTTTATCGATGTAGTTGGTGAGTGACATATGTCAATGCGTCTAAAACCGTATCCAGCAATTGTTGAGTTTCATGTGACATTTTAAAACCCGACCCAACAATATGACTTATTTAAGAATTCAAATAATTTTTAATTTACTTTGTTATATATTCAAAACGTCTATCATGATTAAAATTAAATTTTTAAATTTTGAAGAGACAGAAATTCTGAATAATTTTAAACATCACAAAGTGGATACTGTCTTACCTCTTAATTATATTCGCCGTCGTTGCCTAATGTAATATATATGTTTAATCTCATGTTTATCAATGAGTGTCTAATGAATGACATATATCAATGAGTCTAAAACCGTATCCTGCAATTGAATTTCGTGATATGATTTGAATATTTAGAACCAACATATTTTCGAATTCACAAATAATTTAATTTGCACTACTTATACGTTGCTTCAAAATGTCTATTTTGATCAAAGTAAATTTAGGTGTTCTGAAACTCAGAATAATTTTGTACATTACAATTATTGTTGTCGCCTCTTATCTCTTATTAACTTTATTTAAACATTGCTTAACTTAACTTAATGTCTATTCTCACGATAAATCTAATATAAACATTAATATATTTTATATTAAACGGAGCTTTTCTATTCTTGTATGCGCGACATAATAGATCGTCAGACGTTTCTCATAATTATTGAATGACAAATCCTATTATGCTTAACTGAGAATTATCGCTTCTCATTAGTGGCCCCGACGTTCATTAAGAAGCTGCACTCGTATCGCGGCTTCGTCTACAACTCTCCTAACGTGAACCTGACGTGTAAGGTTGAATGCTCCCCGATTTGCAATATTTCCTGGCTGAGGGATGACATTCCTATGGACTTCTCGAAAACGAATCGATACTACGTGTCGAACGTAACTCATCCGCCCGACCAGAGGACCTACGACTTCGAGAGCATCCAATCGACCCTTGTATGGAATCTGACGGCCTGGCCGAACGGTCAGCTCGACCGTGCCGAGGATAACGTCAAATTCACCTGCAGGAGCAGCAGCAACGAGATCGGTGCGGGCGTGGAGAGTAGCACTCACTTTCATGTCGAGTGTACGTTTCATTCGAATCTTTCTTTTTTGCGCGGCGATATCTCTACTTGCTTACATTCGATTTTATAACGGTCCGTTTATTTCGCGAGGAAGAATTGTGTGAAAAGAACAAAGATCTTTTCGTTCTATGCTATAAAAGAGAGTTTTCTAAACTTAATGTTATACAGATATATGTGAAGAACGTTCAACTTAATATCATTTAATCTTTAATATATTTATTGCAAATATAAAAAAAATATTGACGAGTTTCTATAAAGTCATTTCAAGCACATAAAAGATATTTTTATAAGTTAGAAAAAAAAATTTACAATTAATAGAAACTTATTTTCGATTTAAAATTATATCGTGCAAGCTTTTTATATTTTATATAGCTGACTAAATTCCATTTTTTATTCAAGTCCCCCCGGAGGATATCACAATATCGAAGAAGATAATTAATGTGATTGTGGACACGATACCGCAAACCGTCGAGTGCAACGCGAAAGCACGACCGAAACCGAACTTCCAGTGGTACCGCGAAGGATCCACCGAGTCCATTATGGAGGGCCACGTGTTTGACTTGAAAGTGCCAGTACCACGGCGCAGTAACGGCACTTACTATTGCGAGGCGTCGAATCGTCACGGCTCCTTGAATATCTCAATGATCATGAATGTGCAATGTACGTTTCATTGCACTCTTTAGACTTTCAAATGAATAATCGAAAAAACTTTTACATTTATACAGTTTACAAAGAGAAATATGAAAAATATTTAATCTTGTTTATACATTTTTCTATACGTGTCTAGACACCAAGACATCTTTTAATGCAAAATCTCTGTATTTTTACATTCTTTTTAAAGTACCATTATTAATTATTCATTCTTTAAAAAATAATCCTAATTTTTTTTTACTCTCTGCTTTCAACGTTTAACGGTGATGTCATTTTCCATGCAGTTAAACCGGAATGCCAAATAGAGAAAGAACGATTCGAGGGCCAGGATTACATCGTTTGCTCAGCTACCGCCAATCCGAAAGAGACGGATTTCACTTGGTCATTGAAGAACGAAAACGACACGCTGGAGCAGGTCGCAGAAATGCGATACGGAAAAAGTTACATGCTCCTAGATACCTCAGTCACTAACTTCCGGACGTACGTGTGCGTGGCGAACAATACAATCGGCCACTCCGCAGCGTGTGAACGCGATATACCAGGTTGGTACCAGGAAACAAACTTCTCATTGATTTATTAATATCGCGCTTATATCTGCAGAAATAGCAGCAGTATTTTCGGAAATATTTGCATCGACTATTAAAAAATATTGTTGCGTTTTGAAATTTTTCCACAATAAAAATGCAAAAAAACATACAAATAAAAAATATTATTATCGGTATAATACAAAAACTTTTTTGTAATGACCGCGCACAGAAAATTTGAAAATTTGGATTATATGAATGAAAAGTTGTTAAAACTAGATCAAAAAACAAAGTTTTGTACTATATATTATAAATGAATTTTACGCATATATATAATGTACGATGAAATTGGACTTCTACAATAACATCGGAAGTGTAAAATAATTTTGAAACATATCTGCAATAAATTAATCTTATACAAACATCGTTAAAACTTCAATTGTTTCATAATATTGATATTTCTTTATACGTATTATATTTAATAATTATTTAACATTTTTAAAGCACAGATTTGCAACATATTTACATAATTATTTGTTTAATTTGTAAGTTTGAAGATAATAACTTTTAATTTGCCAATCACGAATATTCAGCAGAATTTATCGCTTTACAGCCCACCATGGAACTAAAAGTAAGTTGTGCTAATATCACTTCAAATTTTACATGTAACATATATTTTTTATGTAATAATTATTTGTGCGTATATATGTAATTATTATTTAGTTGTTGCGAATATAAATATGTCGCGATAATATCATATATTCTTATTTTTAACAAAAATTTAATTACACGGTTTTAAATTTAATATAATATAACGCAATACACAAGTGCGCTACGTAATAAATAAAATTAAAATAATAATGCTTTGTAAAATTTTGCATCTTGTCATAACACGAACAAGAAATTCTTCTATAAACTGATTAGTAGCTGATTAGTAGACATGAATTTAAAATGCAGTATATATCGTCCTTTTCAATTATCTAGTCTTTTTATCATCCGTCTATTTCAGTACACAATTTTAAATATTTTCTATAGTTTTAGCGATACTTGATGTATTTATCTACAATAAAAGTTGTCATACAGATAAATGTATTTTTTTCATTGCATATTATATCGCTTTTAGTATTTTTGTATCTTTCTCTCTTATATAGAAAAACAATGAAAATGTCTTTCATGCATCATTTAATATTATACATACATATCATTTACATGACATCGATTATTGTACATTACAACCTATCGCGTTACAGGTCATATACCTTGGTGGCATCAATTGGAGGGTAATCTGCTGCTGATTATTATCGTAGTAGCGGTGGTCATGATACTAGTCCTAATACTAATCTGTGTGGCCATTTACATCGTGTGCCGACGGAAACGCAGCCAAATGAAATGTAAGTTATCTCTGATTATATTATGTCGTTATTTGCGATCATTCGCTCATCGTAGCGATTTGCATGACGTAGATCATAAAACGAGATTTCTTCGAGTCCTTTTTTATGATGAATCGATAACTTATATAGTTATTTCGATAAGCGTGAGAATAAGAGTGCAATTCTTAAATTTTCACATGAGAATAATTTATTTTGCATTCGTAAGAAATTGAATATTTCAAGCGAGATCCGAATCTATGTTATGCGAAATTCATTTTTAATAAGGCTTTGAAGAAATCCGATCCGACAGCCTATAACTGTTACTATAATTACATTACGACGATATATAATTGATATATATTACACGTTTTACATCTATATATGTATACATATATCTAAAATTTTTACATAACATAAAATTTTATCACAAACTATCCGTCATTCTAAATTTATAATTATTACAATTATAGACACAAAAATAACATTGCAAATAATTACGATATTTGTTTTGTATTTTCTGACAATATATCTTTTTATTCCCGCTAGTAAAACGTATTGTAATATCTTCTCAGTGTTCACATTCTTAGTATATTATCTATTTCGTATTATCTTTGTTAATGTAAAAAATATTTTCCCATGTAGTTAACACACCAATTATTTTTTGTGTTTTTGAAATGATTAATTGATTATTTGTTTTTTTTAAGAATTTAATTTGATTTAATAAAGCTTTTTAAATATTGATAACAAATAATAGCTTAAATTACGTGTTATCCTAAGTATATTATAGTTTTATCACATGATGCAAATTATTAAATTGATTTATTTATGTGATATTTATATATTTACAAAACAAGTGCATTAAAAGAAGCATTTTATTTTTTTTTTTAATAAAGTTCTGTTAACCCAGTTCGCGCAAACAGATGTAGATATATTACACATTGTGTACAATATTATATTACTTTATCTAGTTTATGCTAAGTAGAATAAAAGCATGCTCACTATTTGATATTTCTGTATAAAGTAGCTAAACAACGTGAGGTTTCCATTTAGACGGAAATATACGTATATGAACAGAAGAAGAAACACATGCTACACTGCTATAACATTGGTTAATATTAATTCAATTTTAATAATTTTCTTTTGTTATAAGTGTAATTTAAAACATAAATTATAATATTACGTTGCAATTAATATACTAATTCTCTCTTTTTTTAACATAATTCAAAAATATATTAAATATAAAATCATACGAATTATATACAATAGGTAATAAATTAAACATGAATACTATAAGATTTTTTAAAGATTTTTTTTTTAAATAAGATCGAATTTAATCATAATTGATAAAAAACAAAAGTAGAAAATATTTTAATATGGATTTAATCTGCTTGGAAAATGATTTAAATTAAAGGATGTCTCCAATTAAAATAAATTAAATTTATTTTAAATTAGTACTATTTATTATCTGAATATGTATACCTAAAAATATTTTATACTTATCGATTTTTGAAAGAGATTTTATATGATTGATGAACACATTATTTTCAAGAAGAGATTAATAATATCAATGATATCTAACAATAAGCAATGACATAAATCTAATAATCAACATAATGATATTTTTCATTATGTCAATTTTCCTTTATGATAAGTGTTGAAAATGAAATTATATCATAATAATACCAAATCGTTAATTTTGGATTAGCAACAGGATTAACACAGATTAATTTGAGCTCTTCGGTACTTAACAAGATTCCAATCGTGATTGATGTTTTTAAATATGTATTACCGCATGTAAGAATAACCATTAACGATCGATACACATGTGCAAAGTTTTACTCGTCACTCAATATTATACATATAAATTGTTTGCTAAATATTACTTTAAGAAGTAGAGGAATAAATTATAATTTGGAATATGGGGCTAACGAACTACGCTAGTTGTTAGTGCTTTTTTCAATATTCAATCTATAAAAACATTTACAAAACACAAACGTTTCAAACTTTAAATGAGGTCATTTTCAGTGTGACATAAAATATGTACCTATGCTTTCTTAAAATTACCGCTATTTTCTTATATGTAACGCAAAAACAGCGGAAATCAGCGCGTCGAACACACGAAATTAGCGTTTTTTTGCGTTACATATAAAAAAATAGCGGTAATTTTAAGATAAACCATAGGTATATATGGTATTTTATGTCACACTGAAGATAACCCCATTTAAGGGTCGAAACGTTTGTGTTTTATAAATGTTTTTATAGATTGAATATTGAAAAAAACACTAACAACTAGCGTGGTTCGTTAGCCCCATATTCCAAATTATAATTTAATTGTCGAACCTGATTAATTACTTAATAAATTAAAGGAATAAAATTTATAACATTCAAATAGCGTTATAGCGCAATTAAAAAAAATAACAGAACTTATTTTCAGTTCCTTTCTTGGTACAACTGCCACTTAAAGTTAATCGTTCCATAATAATTGAGGCACAGAATTTATATTCGCAGTACTAATTAATTGCTGGAATTTTTTTCAACTCGTTTCCAACTTTCCCGCGATTATTTTAATTAATTGCATGTAATTCTAACGATATAACTTTCAAACTAAACAATTCAACGACATGTAGACATTCAACAGAAATAGTATAAATTACGATTAATATATATGGAGTTGTTATATTAAATTACTACGCTGTACTTCAGTGTTTGAATGTTTATTTATTTCAAATAAGCTAGCATAAATAAGCTAGCATTTTTAAAACATATGTTTTAATTAAATAAAAATTGTCCATACTGTTAAAAATATAAATTTACTTTGAATTTAATTTGAATATTATATATTTTTAATAATTTTATAATATAATGTATAAATTTACAAAAAGTAATTTCAGCTTACAAATTCTTTAAAAAAGAATACATTACATAAACAAAAGTACAAGTTTTGTCTGTAATTAATGACAGTTAATAACAGTAACGTTATGGCAGCCAAGCATGTGTTTGTTCAGTAGTTTTCACTAACACGAAACTGATTCGTTTCTGCTCTACTTTTTAATTTGGACTTGCTAAACAAAACACAGACAGTACTCGGGTGGTCCAGCTGGAGGAACGCGAACAGTAAGTACAAACCGCAGCACACTGCGTTTTCCATTTATGTTGTTTTAGTTCAAAAATCGGTCTTAATTTACCAGCGTTGGGCTTTATTAGATCTGCATACAGACGCGATATAATGGAAAGGAAAGCTAATTTGTTAAGGATTGAATGCATTTTTTGATTTATCAAACACAAAGCTCTCTATAATTGGGTTGAATGCATGTTGCACTATTATGCTTGTATACACATAGCCTCTATAGAAGTATGTACATACACATAATTTGGAAATTACTGTTTGTATGCTTTCAATAGAAATAGATACATTCCATCGAATGACTATATAAAGAGCTTCTCAATCATTTTTAAAATAAGTTTTCCCAATTGATAGAGCTTTAGACAAATTAATAGCTCATATTTTTTAATTACATTATACAGCGAAAATAATTTAGAAGCATAATGAAATTATGTGTATCTTGCGTGTATATCACATAAACAAGATCATTACAGTTATTTTCATACAAAATTTTATATGCAACTATATATAAATAATAATAATAACAATACTTATCAATATATTTAATTTAAAACATTTAATAATAATGAATAAAATATACATATTAAAAGTTTTATTTACAAAATTAAACATATCTGTTATTTAAATTAATTGAATTAAAAATATGGTTTATAAATTTATAGAGTGTTTGCAGGAATTCATTAATAGATCAGCACGATGCAAATACAAATACACGCAATATATACAAACATTAGGCGCGTTATAATAGATTGTGCACTCGTTGGAATGTAATCACTATCGAATTACATGTTTGCTGTATCATTTGATTCTGATATTGCCTCATTATATTATACACTTATTTCTCTCATTAACTAATAAGACTAATATTTCGCTAATATTAAACAGCTGCAATGGTCGATGATATGCATAAACGATAGTTGTACCATATCTGGTTCCATTGGCCCTCGTGTACACGATAGTATGCAAGTTTGTCTCCGATCTGAAATCTCGCTGGAAGTGATCCTCTCTCTGCACACCTGAATACATATCCTATTGCATAATTTAACGACTACTTCCGGCTTACAATAGTGTACTGTCAACTTGGTACGAGCAAGGTAGGTAGTTAGTTGTTCACGAGAACGAACGGGGTGTTCTACACGACGGTCTTTCACGTGCCGCGCAGTTACCGTGCGCGGGATGTAACTTCTTGCATAATTCAGCGAAGAGAGCTTGTAATTGTTAATACGGCTTGTAATGACCATGCGACGTTGTTGGGGATATCTTCGGAGTAGCAAGGTAGGTAGAGGGTATATTGCACGGATAGGTCAAGTATTTCCTGTCGATCTTGAATGCCACTAGCACTGGGCGCGTTTGGGCAATTTTGAGATTACATTAAATCACGTAGCAAAACGAAAGGGTCATATACAGTTGCAATTTATAAACTCGCTTTTCTGCAAAAAGTGTAATTAAAGCTCGATCGTGTAAAAACTTTCCTCCGCAACTATTTATGAAGATTAAAATTATCTTATTTTTCTACCTATCTATAGCCCATTATTCTAGGAGTATAACCTTTTATTGTTTGGAAAATTGCGCTGCAACCTTCTTGCAACGTTACAAGTTACGTCGCTACAAAGAAACGCTTGGAAAATATTTTTAAACACCGACGCTCAAGGCCTCTTTACTACAATATTTTTAGAACGAATGCATCCGCATTTTTGCCATATCTCTCTCTCTCTCTCTCTCTCTCTCTCTCTCTCTCTCTCTCTCTCAGGTTTCTCATCGCATGCGCAACTTTTTTGATATATATAGTGATATGGCGACGCGCCTTATCATGCAAGTCTACGAGCTGCGCACCGAGTTTACATTTAATTTAGTCCTTTCTCTTATCGATGTTGGTTCTACTCCGAGATATTTCTGCAAAAGTTTACAAGGAGCCGTTTGTAACAAATGCACAACGAGTCCGTCGCCGTGCGCTCAATAAACATGTAGTGCTTTCCGGTCTTACGACTCCCAAACGAAGTCACTTTAATTTAAAAAAATAACGTTTTAGCGTATACAGTTGATAAAACAAAACACGTGTTTATTCTGCCGCCGCGACCGGCCATGGCGCGTCGGTGATGTTTTATTGTTAAAGTACTGAATGATGGAGAAATCTCGCGTGACTCACAATAACAAAAGGGACTGCACTGTACAAATTGTTTCCCCGAGTCTAAACAGGACGTAGAACGATGCACTCTTTCCTGCATGGCATTTAAAGATATAGAAGTCAATCGCCAAATTGCACAAGCGTAAGATAATATCTCTTGCGATTGCAAGTATTGAAATAATAAAAGATTGTTCGATATTGAATTTTGGAAAAAATACATAACAAAAATTATCGGAAAATAATAATTAAAATTTTATCAAAATAATTATATCAAAATTTTATCAAAATAATGTAACGAGTAGTGATTATAACGATCGTAAATAACAAAATAGACTGACGATAAAATACGCTTCTTGAAAAAGATCGATCTTTTTTGCAATTTTTTCCTTCAATTTAGATTTTTACTGATAAATATATCCTGCAAATATATATATAAACACTAAAAATTGTAATTGATAGTATCTTGATACATAATCCGGCCTGCAACGTGCCAAATTATACGGTTGCGTAAACGGAGCAAACATTAAACCGCTGCACGCATACTCTATTTCGTATAACGAGCGGGCGATAATTGTTCCATTTTCTGAATTAGCACGATTTCACGGTTTAACATGTGTACCCTCATTGGTATCGGTCGATCTCTGGAAATGCGCAATTTCGCAATCACATCGTAACTTCTTCCCGTGCCACTCATTTGTCACTGCTCTGTGATAAATCGAACAAGAAATATGCTCACGTATGACATCGCGATAAGTCCCTTTTGATGGATTGCCGCCGCACTCATATCAGTGCATTTGATACACGTGCACAGAATCTCGGAAGGTATGTCGCCACCGCATGCCGTTCGCATTCGATAAATTATTTTACTTCAGATAGGCTTAAAGGTCCCACAAGCTGGTCCGATTTAGCGGATACGAGTCATTAAATTAGTTCCAATACAGGCATGTGCACGCCGCGCACGTCGATAATTGCCGTTCACCGAGAGAAGTTTCGATCTACGAGCGATGTAACGCCGCGCAGCGACAAGCTTTAAACGGGGCGTGCAATAAAACTGTAAAGTGCTGGAAAAGCTTCAAAACGACGAGCGAAAACCAATGGCATAACTAAAGATTCCGAAACGAAAAGGCGGGGAAAGAAATAAAGAAGGTAAAGAAAATAAAAAAAGGAAGTAGAAGAGAGGGGGGAGGGCAAAAGGAAAAAATGAAAGAAGGAAAACGGGGAAAAGAAATAATAAATAAAAACTAAAAGATAAAACGCGACAGGAAAAAAGGAACGGATGAGCTAAGAAGACAGAGAAAAGGATGGTGACAGAGATCGACGTTGTTTGAAATGATGGGTGAAGGGACTTTCTTTAAGTTCATCTGCCGGAAGACTTCGTAAACCTTGGCTACGTTACTGGCGGAAAATATACCGAATGGAAAACGTCGTACGACGAATCGTGCCAGAGCAATCGCAGTTTCCCGCGATGCAATCTTTTATATCTTACGCGCGCTTGACGGCGATACTCGACGACGCTTTCCCGACCCCTATTCCCGACGACATTTTTCTGCCGTTCCCCTGAGGACTTTGTTCCACGCGGCTCCGAAATTTCGTGTTCTAAAGTTCAAGTGGCAATTCCGATTTGATTTAAAAAACTGCGCCAGTTTTTCTTTAATCTTATAATGTATATATTCATATTTTGTATAATTGCATAATTTTCAAAATCTCTTCTGCATCTCTCCGAGTTCAATGCTAGTCAATTTTTTAGCGACGTTCGTGAAATTTACCGTTGAGATTTACTTAAAGTCATCTTAACTTATTCGAGAGAATTTATAGTCGGATTAAAACGTGTATTGTTATACCCGCGCTTCTTACAATTAGTATAATTAGCTTGCTTAATTACATTAATTATATCCCGAGCTCATTGCACACGCAATGTCTGAAGCGAGTATAAAATAGAGGATACAATCCATTAAGTTCATATCTTTTATTTTTTAAATAATTACGAAAATAAACTATCGCTTAATCACTATAGCTTATTTCAACAGAGATAGATTTATTCACAAGATTCAATATCGACCAAAGTTCTGCTTTTATCAGGGAATTTCCTTATTTCGCGAGTGGAAAAGAAAGACAAACGCTCTTGTAGAACTACAACGAGGATTTCTCTAGCACCGAGATTTATTTCCATCTTTAGATCCTCTGATCCCGTCGGAGACACGACACGTCACGCAGTGTTCCCCATTTAGATAATGTAATTCGGGATATACATATGATAGCTGAATGCAAGAACGCAGCATTGATTTTTGAAAATAAAACATCACCGAGACGCGCTTAGAAAAAATTTTACTTCACGGATGGGTTATTTTGATACACAAAAAAATACACGCTCATTTATCAAAACTTTATAGCATTTTGTTATAGCATTTTAGAATATGGAATACGGTATACTTGTTGAAAAAAAATTGTTAAAAGAGCATTATTCATTATCTTGCCAAATGCAATGCGCTTGACCGCTCGGCGACTGATTTATCTTTCTACTCGCTCTCTCGCTTATTTGATCTTTCGTCTCTCCCGCTCACGCGACAGTCAACTTCACTCGAGAACTCTCTGGTCAAGTGGGATAATTGAGATCCTTGAATAAATGGGACGATGCAATGATTTTCTAATGATAAATTTAATAGATGTCACTTCCCAAAGCTTCTTCAATGGCTATTAAATATACTAAATACTCAGCACCGAAAAAAACAAAACTTGAAATGAAAGAGAATTGTGAATTTAACTCTTGTCAGAAAGATGTACAAATTTTTAATATCCTGCATAATTTACGTTGGTACCAAGAATGTACGGAAAGTTCTCTCCCTTTGTGCGTCCAGTTTTATACGTTGCACCTAACTTTGAAAGCTTCTCGGGTCAACGCTATAATGGATATCTCATTTATCATTATAAGGTCGACTATAATGGATACCTATCTTCCCTCTAATTTTATCACTGAGAATTCACTGGCGTCGTCCCATTTACCCGTCTGGCTCAATTATCCTATGTGACCTCAATCGTTATACAGTCCAGACGGTGGACCGCCCAGTCCTACGGCGTCCTCGCACTCGGTGCAAAGCCCGGCGCAGCCGACGCCGGCGCCGAGGTGGCCCTTGAAGCCGGGCGTGATGGTGCACATCAATCGAACTCACAGCCTGCGATCCGGCCTGAGCGTTCGCACGAACGAGGCTAATCTGCGTAACGACCTAGTGGGCAAACATAACGACGAGCCGCTCAGGCAGAGGTTCCTCGACGAAACGTCGTTGTCGACGATCGGCTGTAACCCGACGCGGGCGGTATTCCGCCGCGGTAGGAAAGATCAAGCCACACAGAGGACAGCCAGCATGACCAGTCTGAACGAGGACGGTATGCTCGCCCGGGCTAACAAGATAAAAGCCATGTTTGGCGTACAGCTCAAAGAGCAGGCCACCTTACCCGGTATATCCCGAGAAAAGACAGGTAAGAGGAGTAGGAAAGGAGTCGAGCTATTTATCCGCGACTTTACGAGGTGTCATCCGATGACATTAACCCGTTTGTATTTGCAACTACCTGGAAAATGTCTACTTGGCGCGAGAGTTTCGAATTTGACGCCTTGAAAGCTATTGAAATGCGAGCCATTTGAATGCGGCTTTAATTGTACAAAAAAATTATATCACGCTTACAACGTAAGCTAGATATAAGGTCTCACACTAACGGATGCAAATATTTGTGAGTACAAATGGGTTAGACAAACGGCTCTTCCGAAAGTCAACCAAATGTAAACTCCGTTCTGCGTTCACATGGTGTATTATTCCAACACAGTGAATCAATAACGACCGTTCCATCTTTTCTTGTGTAACAATAATAATATTTTTGAGATCTGACGGTTGTATTCTAAATTTTACAAACATATTTATTATACTAATAGTAACATATTTTATCGATATCTTTCTTATATTATGAACGATATCCGAAATGTCCAATTATATCTCACCATTTCGAGACATCAAGGATTTTATTATGCATTCTATTATGTATATTAGGTAAACATGGTTCCGCGTTACTTTCTACAATTTTTTTTTCTCTCCGGCTCTCGTCACAGGTAATAGTAGACCTTATTGTTTCATCATTATACCTGTAACTTTTTCTTCGCAACTTTTTACGCGCTTTTACGTTAACATTTCAGTTAATGAAAACATCGCCGTGTTACTGGAAAGTACGTGGTGCGTGTTTTCTACATACGTCGCAGACTTTGAAGCCTCATTAAGCATAAAGCTGCGTATGTGGCATGTAATTAACGTTCTAACTTTTCCACGCTGATGCCAGGAACTTCATGTTTCAGGGAATGTTTAGCCTTAGTATATCTCGAACAATGCTCTTGTTCAAAAGCTTTATTATTATTACTTAGTTTATAAATGAAAAAAATGAGAATATTTAAAAATGAAATTTCAATATACAATTATGCATATCAAAATTAATTCTGCGTTAACAGATAGATGTTAGTAAAAAAATACGCATTAAATATCATTATATCATATCATCTTAAATTTAGTACAAAAATATATGCCACGTACTTTCCATTAGCGCAAAAATATTAATATATTTAATGATATTTTCAAATTTCGTTATTTTTTGAACACGATGTATATTTTAACATGCACATGCGGATTTTATACGTACATTAAAATAATTTATTATTTTTATATGCTTTAAAAAGAGGCTTTTAAATGATTCTCTTTTCATTTCTTTATTAAATATATAGAATATAAAATGTTTTATTTAATTATTTCATATTTAATGTGCAACATATTAAAAAACAAAACAGAGAAATTAAAGTCATAAAAACAATCTTTAGATTTCCTAGACATACATACGCACACACAATTTTTATATACAAAAATGTTTCATTCTAAATTGCAAGAGAAACGTATAGAAACAAATTAATTTCAGAAACATCATATAATCAAAGTCTCATTTTAGCCTTTTCCTCTAATGATTGTTTCTTGATTAAAATTTAATGTAAAACATTCGTTCCATTTAATTCTTAATGTATTCTTTAATATACGTGGAAATTTACGTTTGTGCTTAAGCTGTCGCATGAAAGGAAGGCTTTATGTGTTTGTGATATCGCTCGTTGTTGATTGTATGTCCCTTAGCTGTGACTTACAAGAAAATTGTGCCGCGGCAACGGATATTGCACGGCGCGGAACCGTCCTACGAACCGAATCGTGGCAACGTGTCTCGTAAGCGAAAAAAACCCGGAGCAGGTACGTATATATAAAAAGAATTTTCATACAATGTGCATGCTTGCGACTTTATTTGCTCGCATACTTTGACTTAAAACCCTTCCCAACTTGTTTCTTTTTATCTGCAGATTTCTCTTCTAAAAATTATGTGTTACTTTATGGCTGTACACATGCAAATACATATTCATCATCGGACAAAAAAGGATATATAGAAAAACAGAGATAACACTCATACAAACATACGTGCGAATGCCGCAGTCGTTAGTGTACGCAATATAGAGGGATATTTAGCTAGGTGATAACATGCCGCACGCAAGAATTCATAGTTCCGCATAAAGTACACACAGCAATCGGCCACATAAATTTCACTTATCACACAACAACTATTAATCACAGATGTTATCGATTTTCTGATTTATACCGCAGCTATAATTCCGCACGTTCCTTCTGCGGTAACGTTCATCACGATATTGCTCTCGATCTTTTTCACATTATCAAAACTACATGAATTCTCTTATCATTCACAACGTCAAATTCCTTTGAACAAGAGGATGTTGATGAGTAGATAATAACAAATATCAACTACACATTACATTATTACATTACATTATTACCTTATATTATTCTGCTGTTCATGTTTCAAGTGAACAACATGATTATCTTATGTATGTATAAGAAAAGAAAAATAGAAATTGAATTGAAACATCAAAGATAAGGCATATATTTGAAAGATTCGGAATTCTGACGTTATAGAAATTGCATTAATTAAAATTAATTGCTTAGATTTTGATAATCTCATATCTACATTGCGGAAATCCAATTCGGACTTGCAATCCGTTTGGGGCTTTACGATTATCTCGTTACACTGTTCTACCTTTTATACTCTTTTTTTTAACCAGAAAAAAGCGTTTTATTGGATTAAGTCGGAATGTGTTGGTGGAACACAGTTCCTACAGATCGTCGGGTTTACCATTGTCGTCGACAATTTGCCTCGTGACAATTTATGCAACGTTATTGACATTCTCTTTTTGCAATTGCAGATCCCAATCAAGCCGCAAATAACAATCATGTGAACAGCGTGTCGGAAGTTCTTCCCGACTCCGGGACAAAGACGTTCTACGAAAATTTACCTTTCCACGGGATCCAAGCGCCACCTAACAAGGTTAGCATAATTTCAGCATTACATAAAAAAAAACAGCATTTTATCAAACCGCATGAGCTAGACTCAATTTGCAACTCTGTACTATTATCGCGATTGTCGAAAAAATAATGACGGCAAACGTCAGTCGCAAAAAAATAAATCTACAACGTATAAATATTAAAACTGGATATAAAAAATAATTGTTTGAATTAAAACGTAAAAAAAGAAACATTTCAAATCAAGAATATTATCTTTGACATTTAATTGATCTTTGACTTTCGTCTTGAATTGCGCTAGAGAAACGGCACTATTCGAGAGAATCGTATTGAGCGAGCTCGAGCAAGAGGACTGATACTCTCTTGATGCATTTCCACCAGTTAGCCAACCAAGTTTCGCGAACAGTTCGTCGATTAACGGTATCCCTTTCTGACCAAATACGTTCGAGAGGTGATAGCAAGTGAAATGCGGTGGAAGGCCAAGAGGGTAGATATTAGGGCGACCCTTCGACCGTGCAACCCCTTCGCTGCTCGAAGACCTTCGGCACTTAGGAGTACCTTACTGCTCCGACATACGGTTCCTCCGTATTGCTTCACTTTGTAAGAGTTACCGAACTATACCAAAACCCATTTCCATCTTTATAATGGCCATAATATTACTTCTCAGTGAGTTTCCGAGTCATCATTTCGCAATTAAGAGGCTGTAGCTCAGTTCTCGGGCTCACGATATTCCGTCTTATCGAATTACCGCACGAGTGCATCCGTCATCCCTCTTTCGCCTTCTTTCCGCCTTTTTTTTACGAGCGCGTCCACCCACTTTAGCCTGCCGCCTGTTCTCGCGGTTAATTGATTCACCGAGCAGACGTTTAAATAATTAATTTTACCATTTCACAATTGACTTCCTTTTCTATTTGCGTTTGAATAATTAGAGTCGGAATTAAGTCTTTTACGTGCCAGAAGAGCCGTGAATCTTCCGAGGTAATAGATTTTGCGTCAAGTTATCTGCAAATTGTGCACATGAAGCGATTATACAGAGAGATATCTCAATAGTTAGAACGTAGACGCGAATTTCCAGTCGTCCTGTGTGCATAGATATAGTAAAATATTATATGTAAACTATGAGAGAAAACTGTATGAGAGAAAAAGCACTTCATTTTCTATGTACTGAAATACTCCTAATATTATATGACCCATTATTGTCTAACGTAAGCTCCTTTTGCCTTACAAACGTATCCGATTACATTGTATAGATCTTTACAATGCAAATTTTAACCGTCTCAAGCAACCTCAGCGCATCCCGTTCCTATTGAGCGCATAAATATATCGTTCTCTTGAATCGTCAGGTATTCCACAAAGGATATTCTACTTCTCGTAGCATCAATCCGACTCAACGAGCACTATGAATTCTTTGTATTCGGATTCCATGATGATAATACTAAATCGATATCTTAACCCGACAAAGAGAAAGCAATTCTCTAGAATATATATAATTACGTTATATGTATTTATATGTTTGAACGGTCTAATAGGAATTTCTATCCGCATATTTATGCATTAAAAATTATATTATAATATTCATATTGAAATAAATTCATGGGAAGATAGAAATAATTAATGATAGCGACTGACAATTTACCGTCATTATCTTGCAGTAATAAATATATATATATAATCGTAACATATAACATATATTCGTTGCTCGTCAATCTAGTTGCAAATTTGAAGTTCNTAATCGCACCGCTTTTAGCAATAATCGTACGAAACCGATATTGCTGAAATGCATGTCGAATGAAACATTGATTCATTCGGTACATTATCAAAGCGTTTCATTCGTGTGAAACTTTATAATGATATTCTGCACGCAACAAAATAATAACTGCAGATCAAAACCAGAATGTTTTAATCAAAATTACACACGCTTCTCTAAAATGTGTTATATTGACGCATTGATCAGTTTATATTTTGTTTCTAACTTTTTAAGTACTTTTTATTAAGTACTCAAATATTTTCGCACTTCGCACTGGCTGCCTTTTCTTTACTGCTTGTTACGTAATTTACGTGCGTATCCGTAAATTGTGCAATAATATTCTATCGATTGTATTACAGATAATTGCAAAACGATAATTTAACAGTTTGATAAAATCGCGGGGATAATTTGCCAATGAGAAGTAAACGAAATTGTATTAATTCTTAGCAAGTAAGTGGCTATGCTATTAATTCTTTGCGTTGCCTCGATACATTTTTTTGCGAATTCCCGGATATTTTTATTAGCTATAGGAAGTCTCCATAGCCCAATCAATATAGCGGAAAAAAGAGCACCGTGGTGGACAGGTAATTCAGTGCTGTGCGAGTGTAACAAGCATTGCTACTTTGGCAGAAATAAATTCACTGTACGCTTTTTGTTTCTTTCTATTTTATTTCATTTTATTCGTGCTCACACTAACGTTTTCTAGAAGAGCCGATTGTAACAATGAGTTTCCAATAATTTGTGTTTTATAAAATTACACGAATGACTGCGTGATTTTATTTTCATCAAAATCGATATATACGGTTTTGTGTCGATTAACGTTCGAATTGCTTTCAGCATTTAATGAAAAATAACATTGACATCACTTGCATTCTTCATTCAGAGAACGTAATGAAATTCATTTTGTCGCATATTCGATATTCATTATAAAAAGTCGCCGTAGATTTATTTCAATCTATATCACATTAAATTTTATCATACAATACAATTATTTCAATGCCGCTAAATCGGCTATTTGTACAGATTGTCCCAAAAATAATGTATTTATCCAAATCTATTAAAAATTTCGCTAAAATAAATAATTTTGCATTAAGCAGCAATAAAAGTAGCAATAATATCCACTAAAAATAATAATTGTAGTTTATTTGTATCTCATCAAATGAATTATGAGCTCATGAGATAAGCTATGAATAAAATGTCACAGCTTCTACATAATTTCTGAAACAGTAATAAATGCTAAATATCTACTGATATAGTTACGTAAGTTACATAAGTATTATATAATTTCAGCTTTCGTCGTCGCTCTTTGAATAATTTTTGAATTGAATTGATTTTTATCTTCAAATAGTCCATCCCGTAACTTTCAAATATACTAAACTAACTTTGTTCAATAAGAGAAAATATTTTCTCTTCAATAACAATCGTAAACATTCGTAAACGCAAAGCTCATTTTGGCAAGCACACCAGGCGAAATTAGTCGAATCGATTTACCTAATTCGCTAGTATTCACAATCCGCGCGCAATCCGAATCAATCAACGTATAATTCAATGAGGGGCAATAATAAGCATTGTTGCTGGCATGGGTAACTCGATAATCAAGGCCGCTGCCCCGCTGGATGATTGTCCTAACGTATCGATAGTATGCACCACTTTCCAAGTGTTGTCGTGTTATATTTTAGTTTAACTGTAACTACTTTAGTTAACTGTAGTTATTGTTACTGAAATGATATTGCTGAAGAAATTTCGATCATTTATTAATTTTTATCCACATGACAAGATTTCAATAGTTGGAATTCTTATCGAATAAAGTTAGATAAATATTATAAATATTATAAATACATTTTTTTTACTCAGTCTTGATAATTTGTATAATTTAGTATCTTTTTTCTGCGTAATAAAAATTGAAGAGAATTATATCAAGATCGATATATTAAGAACTCTAGTCTCACAATTCTTCTAGTAATTTATAACTGTCGATACTGAGTAGCAATATCGTGAATAATAATTATAATTTATATGTGTCCGAATCAATGAATCGTGAGATGGATTATAAATAAAATATCGCAGATCCTGTAATTTTTGTGAGACAGTAAATAGGAGATTCTATTTATTAATGTATCATTTCTAATTTCCATAGTCACTCTTTACAAGAGAAAAAAAAAATTTTAATTTTGAAATTGTTTTCAAATAAAGTTAGGAAAAGATGGATATTACAGTTTCTCCATTCAATCGTAACCTGATAAATTGTATAATCCTATAACTTGCATAATAGAAATTGGAGAAAATTATGTTGAGAACAATCGATATATCAAGCTTATTCTAAAAATTTCTTCAATAGTTTACAACACAATGTCTGTCAATCTGTCGTCGCGGAACGTAATCTCGTTACAATCTCCTCGAAACATCGTTATCGAGTGCATAACGTTAGAATAACTTCCTCTTAATTGTCACAACGAAGGAACGTAACTATATCAGTAGTACTCGTCGAAAATGCCAATAGCAACTCAGAAATTGACATAGATTGCCTCCTTATGTCCTACGGCGAGGAAATGCCGTAGCAGCCAATCTGCTGTACGAAGGCCAACTTCGTCACTAATTAAATCATCGCGATCGCCGAAACGTCATTACCCCCGGGAGTAAGGGACCGTCGGCGCTAGCGATGCGCGATAATCGAACGTTAATCAACGCTACGACCAAAGCAAAACAAACCGAACCGAAGGCCAAAGGACCTATGTGTATATGCGAATGGCCACTGGCTGCGTTTTGTTTTAGTTGGTTACTCCTAAGTTTGCCCGAGTTTCGGCTTTGCATGGCACGTTGCATTCCGTCACGACCTCGCCGTGCTCCTCGCGGCCACCCAGCAGAGCTGTCAGTCTATGCGACGGCAGTTCCGGCTACGAGTCGACCATGAGCCACCTAGGGCCCCACTACAACGTCTACAACGTGCCCAGGAGCAATTCGCCGGTGCTTAAGTACAACACCCTGAAGCCGCGTCGGCGCAAGCAGAAGCACTCGCAGCAGTTCTACTCGTTGCGGCTGTGCCGCCGACACGAGCATATCCGCAGGAAGTACGAGCTATACGCGATACCGATTTATAAAACGTGCCCGCACAGGAGCGACAGCACGGCCACAATCGCGACGATCGTCCGCTCCGCAATGGAAGACTCGCCGTCCCTGACCCTGAGCCGGGGTCGATCAGCGTCGATCAGTCTGATGAGTCGATCGGCGCCGTCGACGCCGATACCGCCGTCACCGTCGACGCCGCCGATACCAGCACCGAGGACGCCCAAAAAAACCGACCCGTCCAAACATACCTACCAAAATGTCCCTCCCCCCGTTTTTCCACCGAAAAACGCTTCGTTGCCTAAGCTTAAGGTTTGTCGACTACTGATGATCTATAATAGGACCCCCTTGCATCCGACGACGCTCGTGGACGTTGCCATGAGCGAGCTTTTCGCCAACCGTTTCTCGTTCGATCCTGTCGCCATTCGCTCGTACTGTCGATTACTTCTTCACTCATCTTAATATTAATAATTGTGATTTTTTTTATGTCATATACAATCAGATTTTAAAAAACATTTATAATTTTTAACACTAGTACATATTTCCTCTCATTTGCAATTTTTAATTATGAATAATTATTGTTATACGTAACAAATATAACCAAGAAAATTGAACAAAAATATATACGTACACATACGAGTTTTGTTTTGTGTGAATTCAATATTTCTAAAAGCTTTGAAGCTTTTTGAAAGTTTTAATACATATACGAGATTTTCTCAGTGCCATAGTTCATCAAATAATGCAACTACAATGCTCTTTATAGATATGAAATAACGATGTTACTTCAAAATTCATGAAGAGAATATATATGTGATGATTCGAAAGAAGAGGAATATATAAACTACCAACTTGTAAATTTATTTTGATCTGAAATACAAATTATAATGCACCGAGAAATATATCAAATTTAATTTAATTTAGTAGACTCTGTTACATAGTTTGACACGGTACAATAACTTTATTAAGCTTCTAAATCAACTTTTCTCACTTAAAATATCTTAATATAATATAAAATTTATTTTCTTCTATGTCATCTAAGTCTAGTTTATTTTAGGCATATTTAATTAATTAAGGATGAAGACATTTCAAACAATGAAATAAAACAATTTATTAAAATTAATAATGATTACCATTTAGTAATTATAGGATACAAAATTCGATAAACCAATTACGCAATGTTAAAACCGCACTGGAAATATCTATCTGTAGTCAATTTATAATTAGCGATATAATTTCATTTCGATTAATTTGTTTCCCAATAAAATTTGAAAGTAAAATTTCTTTCACCATTTTTAATGTACCAATAATATTTTCCATAATTTTAGCAATCATTACGATTCATTTATTTAGAATCTAGAATTTTATGTTATTCATTTTATTTGTAAAAGCTTAAAGATTTCGCATATAATTGTTATTGTATTACCAATTTTAATTTGTTGCAATAGTGACGTTATATATGTAATCTGTGATAGAAAGCATTCCTCCATGTAGCTTCCCTTGACATCGTATCTTTGTTACAGCAATTTAATTATAATCTAAGTTCCTTAAGAGTATAAATTTGTAGCGACTTTATGAGCACCATCATGGCATTTTACAAATTCTCACATCAGAAACGTGATTGCTCTTGTAGCTTCCTTTAATCAAACTATTTGTAACCTAATCGCGAAAGTTGCTATATGCAATCGATGTGAAGCGGCAACGTTCAACGAGCGAGACGTCAATCCATCCCCTTTTAAGCACCGAGTAACATTAGCATCTCGCGCCTACTGCATGAGTACGATTTACGTGTCCGTAATAGATATAAAACAGCAGCTTCTCGAGCAAGTAGGAGATAGAGTTGCTGGAAGCCGAGTTATAATCGGAAATCATATTTTCCCTGCTAAGCTGGATCCGGGCATCTATGTAGCGACCGCCCTTGTGCATGTTGGCCGCGCGTCAAGTAAGTTTCCACTGTCACACACGCTTAACCATGACACGAGCTCTTTATTGTTTGGAACACCGATAAACCTGGGATATTACTTCGAGGTTCTCCACAATCATTTTCACGGCGTGTTCGCTCCATCGTTTTCACTTACAATAAAAAAGATCCACGACACGACTCTGCAACGGAAATATCTTCCTTCGCTTCTCGATCTGGAGTATATAAAACTTGCACAATTCGTTCATCACACTGCATCGGATACAGATAAACCGATAAACGCAGTCAACGAGAATTTCTCGAGCGCGCGATAAATATTCAAAATCCATCATGCAAACAATAATTTATAAATCCCTTACAGAAAATGTCTTAAAGTGTGTACACTTTCAGTTCGATTCTAGTCTTTACATGTGTTGTACTTGCACATTGAATTTCCATCTACTGATAAAACCTATTTAGAGACTTTAGATATATACACATTACATATAAACTCTATATGTGCTCCATATCTCTCCTGCAATGCGGTGCGACTTGTACAGAACCCCTTTCTCCCGATATGAAGAAACCGAGAAGTAATATCTCAGCCGTCCGACTTTCTCATGCACACTCTACGTCGCGTTTAACCACTCGCGTCCCCCGAGTTGCCTGGTTCCAACTACTAACCGTGCCTGTTGCAGACCGACAGCCTATACAACTACAAAGAACACTACCAGCAGCAGCATCGGCAGGAGATGCAGCAGTACAGCTACCCCTTACCGAGCAACAGTTCGAACCAACTAACACTGCCACTAACGCGCAGCCTCTACCATTCCTCGATAGTTAGTCCCCTGCAGACCTCCCACGTCCACACTAACAGCAGCCGGCCGTCCACCCTGATGCACCCTGAGACCGCCACCATTGGCAACCACTTGCCTACGGTGCATCGGGACGAGGAGCAGCAGCAGCAGCAATCGAATTACGGCAATCACGACGCGAGACAATCGTCGTCGCGTCGACACGCGACGAATCGGCGGAACGAGCGTAATCGGAAGTACCGGAAGCACGAGCGAACGTCGAGCGATCGGAGCAAGTCGAAGCAAAGACAAAGAGACAGAGACGCTTCTCTGCGGCACAGCAATGCCTCCTTTGTTGACACACCCGACTGCGAGACCAGCTTCCATCAAATCCCGGATCTGGGCGTGACCGAGACAACGTACAAGATCGCGTATCCGCATTACTACGAGGACGACATCGCGGAGTGCTCCAGCGACTATCACAAACCAAACTCGGCGATGGCGCGTCAGCAGCAGCAACAGCAGCCGCAGCAGCCACAACCCCCATGGGAACACCAATCGAATCGCTGCACCAGCAATAACACGCCTCAATTCGCAACGGACGCGGGCGACGCGAAAAATCGCAGCAAATCGTCAAAGACGAGGCTCGGCGACACCCGCAACATACCGTCCGCGCCCACGATAATGCAGTACGCCGAGTTTCACTTCCGGGATGTCGGTCAGGAGATCGATGTCTAAAGGTTAGTGATCCCGCATCTTGCCGGTGCACAGCAGCACGGATGCGCTTTCGAAGAACGCGGGCGATCGCACTTTTTTTTTCCAAGGAATGTCACGGCAATTTGTCTCGAGGCCTCCGAGGCTCGGTACGCGCTATTACATCCTAAAGGTAAACGCACCCGCGCGTGCTGAACGCAGATTTCTTTGAGATGTTCTCTACGTACGTCGTATTCAAAGGTAGGATAACGAATTAATATATTCTCTCTTAATTTTTTCTCTTCTACTTTGTTTTCTAATTTGTCAAATGTACCTCCTTCTAATCATTCTAATTTCTTGACTCTTTTGTCTTGATCTTGAACTGCCTTTTTATATTGCTTTTATATTGCATCGATTTATTTGCATTTGTTTGATTTTCAGGTACGGTTTTAAATATTTTCTTCTTCTTGCATTTGAATTAATATTAATCGATTACGCACGGCATACCAATTCTGTGCTTTGATAAATCGAAAGGAATTTTATACACTGTGGAAAATCGCATATTTTATATATCGTATAACTTTATATTATTATAATGTAATTTATAATTAATCACATAACACCACACAATGACTCTTATAATCACATCTTTTTTAATATCCTTATTTTTTAATATAATAATATACACAGCGTGGTTCGACAAATTGCGAAATAGAAGCGTCGATAATTATACATTTATATATTTAAAATCAGTATAATACTATTAAACTTTAGGTGTAAAATGGCAATACTGAACGACATAAAGCTACAAGCTACAAGATAGATCATTTATCCGACAATCAGTCTTTGTCACCTAGGAACATTGTGTGTGTGTTTTCAATATTTAATTCAATCAAAAAGATATCCAATCTATAAAAAAAAATGCTTCGCGTGTATATTTCTATGAATTTCCCCGCACAATAAAAAACCGTTCAGATACGAAAGATTAAAAAAATCGCGCGTCAGTTTGTGCATCCCTATCATAGAAAAACTTTACAAAACCAACAATAGAACGTACACGTGCGATATATTGATTTGGTTTATAGAAGGCAAATGATCTAATACGATAAATCTAACCCAACGCAAAATCTCGAACAGGATATCCTGAAAAACTTGAACAATAATATCAAATTGGTGTTTTCTTCAAGTTTGAAACTATCGAACTTTAAGACATTCTAGATACAGATATATACGCAATATATAGACTACTGACACAGTTTGCTCCGTTTTATTTCGTCGTGTGGTTACAGCCTCTACGTCGCAAACTTCTAATGTTGAATTATCGCAACTTTTTTGCTTCGTAATTTTATTTTTGTTTATAAAAAGCAGCGAAGAACTGTGCAATATTTACACGTTATCTAAAGTTTAAAGAAGAATGGAGCACTATCGACAAGATGTGAACCGAACTGAATTTCATCTCGCGGTAGCTTATTCTATCGGAAAAATTATTTATATTCCTTTTTTAATTCCCTCGTACAAACTGCCAATAATTTCGCGTTGTTTTCGATCACATTGGAATTAAATCGTCAAAAACCTTTTCGGTCGCCTATACATCTTTTGCATGTCTCTCTGTAGCTCTCTCTCGCGAACTCTGTTCGTAAGCAGAACGCAGCTGACGTAAAAAGCGCAATGCGAGGAAGGATCGTTGCATGCGTATCATACCAATTGTATATCTCAATGTTTGTTCGTAGGAGGGTCCGCTGACAAAGAGCGATACGTACATTTACTAGGACAATTTGGCGTCCGACAAGCCCCGTAGGTACATTGTACGGAGTATGTCACGCTGCTTACACACATAACGTAATTCGAGATACCACAAATACGAAATATCCACTCGCGCAGGAGATGCCGAGCTCTCGGGCTCGTATAGCTTCACTCGTAAAGTTAGAACAATCTCAATATCTTCGAATTAACATATTGTTTACGTGCTCTTTTGTATTCAATTCATGCTTACGTACTTCCTCTGTGGGTTACCGAAGTTACATCAACTCCGTTAGAAGCGGGTATACAATATGAACAGCACATACATATATTGCTTATAAACAAATTTGCTTGATTGAGAGAAAGAAATTGTTAGGACGCGGCGTATGCTAATTTTGAAGTATATTGGAATAATCAAGATTACGATTTATTACGTCGCATGATATCGCACTACTCTATGTTCCTCGTAAAAATGACCGTTTACTTTCCATAAACTTAGCCAATAGTGGATTTGGTTTACTATAATCGTCGCTCTTGCTACGTACAACAATAAGAGCTTTGAACCAATTGAGCAGCATCGAGTATAATAGTTCGAGCGAGAATCCTCTCAATTCCGAACCACGCATACCAGTTTTAGTATAGTTACGGGGCGACTAGCATGCAGCATGATAACACTTATCATAGTTACACTTAATCTTAACAATTGATGAGCTGAGAATAAGAGGATTATCTACCAGATGGTTTAGCAGTGAATAGCCCCCGTTTGTATGTACAATTCTCTCAGCCCCTCAATAAGATCTCGGCTTAACTCTTGTACTTGTCTTAGACGCGCGACGTTGTCTAATTGACTGACATCGATCACGAACGAGAAAGCTTAACTTCCGAAATGGCACTAGCCATTTGCCGATCGCTTGCACAGCAGGTCTGTTACGAAACTTCAGGAACAGTCCGCCATAAAACTCTTGTGTGCGCAATCGTCCGCGCACGATTAGAACCCAAACAATACAAAAATTTAAGGGACATTTTAATTCCTTATTAAATCAAGATAAAATCCTTTTGTAGAATTATCTATGAAATGATCCATTTTACTGATTAAAAATACAAATGAGATCTCTAATTAAGTATGCTAATAAACACAACTAAGTTGATACAGCAATAAAAATTTATTCTAAATAAAATCCATTTAATTCTGTATTGAGGCACTTTCGTTGTGAAACTGTGAAATTTAAATAACAATTGAAAGATGCCTTGAAGGATGTCTTTTAGACACTTGTATTGTTTGAGTCATTTTCGTTTCGTGAAGTTCGTCACGCTTTTCTGTTTATGCAGCCCTACAAGCCGGAATTCTCGGATCTCGATTATGCAGACGTGGACTACAAGTCGTACGGGCCGATTAACTATAAAGCCGCCAGTATCGCGCTCCTTCAAAAGCAGCAGCAGCAACAACAACAACAACAACAACAACAACAAGCTCAACAGCGACTTTTGGAAAGAAGGCCGCAGATGTACGGTGCTTCGGACGATAACGAGGAACTGCTTTAACCCTTTCCCGTTCACTTTTCATTTTAGCAATCCTATTTCGGCTTTCTCGGGGAGATGCAATGATAAGCTACATTCAGTGAGCGAGCTCTATCTCGATAGATTGCTCGTTAAAACTCGCTGAATTCGATTCTTACGAGACACATGTTGCCATAATAAATTTATAGGATTATAATTCTTATGTGAAATTAATTTAACGAATTACGACTTGGCGCCGCACAACATGTTTGTTCGTCTGGGTATAACTTGACACACTTATGAAAAAAAATCTTTTCTCGCTAAATTAATTGCTTCTATTAAAAAATTCAAAAGCTTTTAAGTAATACGCTTATTTTAATGTTAAATACCAAAATCGAAAATCTGGTCGAGATAACATTTTATATTTATTATTATCTGAAATCCGATTTTTGCCACTTATGATCCCATTACGTGTTTTTGCATAATTGAAATATACGTGATAGGATTTGTTCGACATGCAAAAAGCTATAAATCCTTCGCATTATAGGCAGCCGAAATATGCACAATATCTGGAAACGTTTATGCAATTTTTAGTTGCTTTAAGAAATCATCCAGGATTGTCTGTTCAGATGAACGTACGTTTAATATATTCTCTTTATGTGTAACGCGATGTTATTACTGCTTTCAATATTCCGTACCATTTCATATGCTATATCTATATTACAAATTAGACCTTCTCAGATGGGATTAAAACTCTGGTTACACATTCAAATAAAATTTGAGGGAAAGGTCGGAAATCACACTCGTTCTCATTCACTCGCACTGGACACACGACGATGTAGAACATGTGGCAAAATTTTAAAACATTTTTGGATATCTGTAAATTTATAAATATCTTTATACGAAATTATTGATACAATGTACATTTATATGAACTATCGGCATGTGTTCCGGGATCAAATTATGGGAAATAACGCACGAACCGTGGCGATAGAAAAGGAAAACTTGTTGAATATTGAATTAAGAAAAAGGAAAAACATATCGCAGTCAAAAGAATATAATTCCCATCTGTTTCGTATTGTTATATAATTATTGATAAGCGGCGCTAGAACATATAATTCTGTTGATGCGTATTACTCTCAGATATCTTTCTACATGTGTTTGTAAATTTGTAAGTTGCAAGAATGATGAGTAGTTATTTGTACAGTTCGACTATAAACCAAATGTTACCGCTTAATCGCGGATCACAGTCCAATGATTATGTCATCAAAGCTCTTGTATATACGTATCCTTATAACTTAATTAATATCGATTTTCGTCAGTCATGAATGATTAGTTACAATAATACGTATCACCGAGTATTGGTTGAAAGAACCAACTCTCCGCGACATCGTTTGTAAAATTGTGTTCAATAACCTTACGCGANAGCATAAGTTACGCGAAAAATATATAAATATATATATATATATATATATATATATATTTATATATATTAGACACGTGTTCGATGACGCTATAATAAAATCGCAGTCTGACAGACTCGGTCGTGCCTACGATTTTAATAGTGATTTATACTACGTGATTTATACTAGTGATTTACTACAACGTAAATATTTAATAGAACTAAATAGAACGAGACTTTCGCGCTTCTCTGGTGATACGTCTTATCGTATCTTTTTATTCGCCAACAACCCTCCACGGTCCATTGCAAATCGCTTTTCTTTTACCGCACGCGTATCCGATCAATTCAATCGCATTACTTTACGTTCAAACCACGATTCACTCTATTCATCGATATATATACCGAGTGCCATTGATTCCTCTGGAAATCTTAATACTTTCTTTCGTTTACGGATTCTTTGATCAATTTAAAGTCGACTTTACCGCGGCGGAAATTCAATTGATCGCCAATCTCTCTTTTTATCTTTTTACCTTTGTAGTATTAAATATTAAATCTTTTCAGAATTTTAATTAAACTTCTACTAAATTAAAATTCGGTAATAGAATTAAGTTATTTTAACAAAATTTTAAGATCCGTATTTTTACCAAGGTTTCATCAAGGTAATTATCTATGTAGAGAAAAGAACAAGATAGGTATTTGTCGAATTTTTGCTATGAAAAGATTTATTTTAAATTTATCAGAGAATCTATAAGCTAAAGTTTAAGCGATTTATCTTGACATTTCTATATATTACATGTTTCAAACTGTATTGTTTATGATTGAACAATTTCAATCTTTTCAAACAAGATAACAAAATATAATTCTTTTTAAAACAGGTACGAAAATGTATTCACAACAAGTCAGATTCTACTCTAAAATAGGGAAAAAAATTGCACTTTCAAAGTTGCTCTTTGAAGAGTTATATTGAAAAGTATAAAATTCAATTTTGAAATGTGAACTTTTCAGCAATGTGAGACGTATGGGCGAAACGTATCAACATCAGAGAAATGTAGACTTTTTGAAGTTGGGTAGAAATTAAATAAATGGAATGACGGGACATGAAAATCTCTTTAACATCAATATCCAATTATCATGTAATGCAATCACTCAGCATTCAAATACAGATGTATTTACAAAGCTTTATTATTATCATTGTGAATATACAATGTAATATGCCATTGAAACGCACAGTTTATGAAAAATAAAATCTGATTTAATTTGACCGATATTAATAGAATACTGCCAACATCGGTCTGCCAATCTTCTAAAAGGTTTTGCTTCCGTAATCACGATATTGATTTGGACCTCTTCATTAAAGTATATTGCACGGCTCAATTTGGTGGCTAACGTGACTATTTCAATTATCCAATATTTAAAGTAATTTTGTAGTACTGTGGCCTATAAATTATTAATTTAATAAAATAATGTATTCTACGCTTTTCTGAAACCGCAGAACCCGAGAGGCATTTTCTATATAAAATGTAAGAATAATTTTTTTTCTTTCTTCTCTTTCTCTCTTTTCATATGTATACATATATACAATACACGTAAGCGTAAAAAAATAATTTTGAAAATTTTTGGCACTAATTTAAGCATCGCGAAATGTCCAATCGATGGTTATACACCTGTCCGAAACTAGCCACCTAACGTATAAACTTGTATGAACTTATCTGTGTAATAACTTACGCTAAGAGTGTAAAGTGATTTTCCACCAATTTTTATATTTGAAACGTCGCCCTGTGAACTGTTGCTCGGTGAATTGAATAGTTTGTAATAAACTGTATACATACTTTAATACCAATTATAGTAGCGCGAATCGCGATCTCAAGCGTTTAAGAACATTAAACCGTATAAGAGTCGAGTAATCTTTAGAGTATGTGTATAGATTTAACTGGACATTTATATAAAACTTTAAACGGTCGTTTCCTTAAATTATACACGATAATAGCAATCGATCATTTGTAATATATTCACGCAAGCTCCCATCGAAAACAAATAACCGGAGAATGTGTGCAAAATAAGAAGTATAGATAACAAACAATAAAATTTCTTCGAGTAAAATGTATTAAGCGTACGCGAAATACTCTGTTGTACACGAAAGCAATGAGCACGAATCACATATTTTTACAATGAAAATGCACATTTTTATTATGATGTTTCTTTCAGATTTCAACAACCATTTCTTTGATACACATCGTTGTATACAAAGTACTAAAATAATAATAAAATAATAATAAGAATGCATTTAAACAATTTGAACGGATTGATAAAGAAGAATTGTATTAGAGGTGTTTAATTTTGTAATAAACTTTAGATTTACGTAAGATTAAGAGAATTACATTTGCGTCGCCTTTATTGTTAACGTGTAACGTCCAATAAAATTCTGTTATATGCAAAGTATTACATTCACTTTTCATCATCCCAGGCAAGTCAACAATAGTTAGAGATAGATGTAATAAGGAATTAGATAAAATATTTCATATTTCTTTTATAACAGTTATAAAAATCAAAAAAAGTCATATGAATATTTTATATAACTGTGTAAAAATATTAAATATATAATTTGATATGACTGTTATATTTATCGGAGATTGTTTAATAGAGTTAAAGTTGAAGTACATTACTGTATCCCAATAATTTTAAAGTATTATTCTATTATCCGCTTCGTTTGAGGCAAATTATATAAATTCAATTTATAAAATTGTCTTTTTCCTGATTATAAATTCTGTAATGATAAAATATTTATTCCAGGAATGAAAATCTCCTATCAAATGTTAGAAGACAAAAGAGATATAGCGCAACGTGTGCATAGATTTTATCTTCATCCATTAAACCGACTGTGAGCGATGTTCGCAGTTTCATATCCGAATCACCGCGCTGGAAGGATGTGCTGCGTATCGAGTTTTCCAGTGTCACAAAATTCTGACGCGTGGAAATTCTCACGTCGATGGAAAACGTATTGCGTGTTACTTGTACATCTTTTCTCGCAAGAGCCCGCGGGGCAATGTCGATATCGCAATACCGAAATCCCCCGATGTACAATGCATAAAGTTCAATTTAGTAGCTTACCTCGCGCGCAAAGTAAGATATATTCTCTTGCTTATGCTAGAACGACGTGTGTTCTCCAGCGAAAAGTGAGTATTGCAATATTCTCGTAATTCCACTTTTCCTTCTCGCGATTGCAAATTCCCAAAGCGAGATACGTATTATGTTACAATTAAGCGTGCAATGAGCCATACTTTATGACAATTGTACGTAATTTTCTAGTTCTGATACTAATTAACTCTCTGTGGGGGTATTTGCTAGTTGCACTTATATGATATGTGTACTTCGTATGTTAAAATGTGAAATATAGGTACGTACTTTATGCAAATAACATTATCATATATTTTGCACGATATATTTTAACATCTAACATTATATACAATATATTCAATTTATATCATACATTATTAAATAACGACCAATAATAATTATTAATACCTAATATGAATTTTATAACAACCAACGAATACAAAAAAAAATGTTTAAACATACGTAACTCGAAAAAATCTTGCCTAATGAAAAGTTAAAGCAAACAGCACTTATCGAGATAAAAGATTTATATGTGACGAGATAATAAATCAATCACAATTCTCTTATTTTCAAATAGCCATAAACGATGTTTTATATTCTAATTTTAATATATCATGATCTCAAAATACAAATTCTTGATTCAATATATAAATTGCAGATGCAATAATTTTTGAAACCGAACTTTTGAACTTTAAATCTTGGTAACAGAATCGATAACCAATTGTTTCCCTCTTTCTTTTTCTACTTTTTTAGTCGGTATATTATAAAACTCAATAAAATTACGCGAACGTGTGAATCTTATCTCACTATTCACTCATTAGAAAAAGTCACAGTCACTCGAGTTAGATATTTATCTCGTTCGTATAATCCTATTAAATCCAACGGATCTTCGCATGATTTACATCAAACTTTTCTTGTTTTCAATATTCTCAACGTTCGAACAGAAATGCCGTACACATATTTTATGTCGCAATGCAACGCATTTTATCGTCGGACACGTAAATTGCTCGACATAAGAATATCATGAATAACGCAAGCTGCTGCTTGTTTTAAACTTGTGTTAAAATACAGCATCCAGAATCTGATAAAACATGATAACACTATGCACAGATTGTTGATTTTTTAAATCTTCAGGCTAATAGTGTCATTCTATTTGTTCAGATAAGGTAAACTTATGGCGTGATATTAAATCTGTCTGACTTTGCAACGAAGATATTACTTGCAGTTACATTTCATCTCAATTTCAGTCAACATCAACTTATATTTATTGCCGTGCCATTTTGAAATCAATTCGCGAAATGTGATGAATTTGGAAACGTGAAATACGATTTTAAATCCTGCTGCATTCAAGATTTGATAAGGAAATTTTTCAGTGTAATTAAAATTATAAAATTATAAAATTGGATGTAATACTATGAATTTCGGAATTGAATCTCTTGACGTTTATTGAAAAGATAATTGTAAAAAAACGTGTAAGATTAAAATTTTTTAAATTTAAACATATATATATATACATTTATAAGATACTTGCAAAACTTATTTTACAAAAACTTTAAAATAACGATAATGGAAGATAAAAGTCTGAGCGAAGTATTCGCAGTAAAGGATTCAACAAAAATAGTGAAATCAGGTGAATCAACCGACGTCGGACCATTAAAATTGAAGGTGTATAAAAAAAGATGGCTAATGCTGGGCATCTATATGATTTATGCTGGAGCAAACTCTTCTCAATGGATAGAATATTCAATTATAACAAACATAGTTACTAGGTATTACATTTTTCTTAAAAAAAAACGGAGACAAAAAGATTTGCAACAATTTATTTACTGCACTGTTAAATCGGTAGTGTTAAATTAGACTCAATTGAAGTTATTTTTAACTATTCCATAGATCGCCACTGCTCCTACTCAATATTTCATTAATTTTGACTAAAAGGAAGGTAAAATTTTGACTAACATGGAAGTTAAATTACATAAATTAACTTCAATTTTAGTCAAAATTTACCTTCCTTATAGTCAAAATTAATGAAATATTGAGTAGAGGAGCAGTGGCAACCGCATAGGAGTTTACAGTGTATCAGTAAATCTTTTTTCTTCAAGTTTTCAACGTAAACATATCAATTTTTACATGTTATTTAGGTATTATGGAGTGTCTTCGTTAATGGTTGATTGGACATCGATGATATTCATGGCGTTTTACGCGGCGTTTATATTCCCAGTGTCGTATATGACAGACAGGTGCGGTCTGCGATGGACCATCATCATAGGCAGCGGTTTAAATTGTCTGGGTGGCTGGATAAAAACCTTTTCCGTTCAGCCCGACAGGTTTTACGTCGTTCTCATCGGTCATTCGATAGTCGCACTCGCGCAGGTTACACCTCTTAATGAACTTTATTAATCTCCTTAAAAAATAAATCTTGATCTTGTTACAATTTCTTTTTCTAGTCTCTTCTTTTTCATATCGTTGTCCCATTATTACTCTATACTCTTTGCCATGCTTATTTAGAGAATAATAATTTTATTTTTTATATTAGACTATGGTCCTGCCGTTACCAGGACGCATGGCCGCGCAATGGTTTCCTTCGACCCAACTCTCGACCGCCACGTCTTTGGGTATTTTCGGCAATCAGTTGGGAGTATCGTTAGGTTTTCTCTTAGGGCCTATAATAGTGAAGAACCACGACAGCTTGGATGACATCGCCAAAGATTTATCATATTTATGTTGGATCGTTGCAATTTCCGGCACGATTACATTTGCTCTGGCACTTATATGTAAGTTTATAATCTGTTTACAAATAGAACGTAGAAGTAATAATTTGCTAATCATATCTAGTATCTAATTCTTATCTTATGTGACGTAAGACAGATCTGACAATGAGTTGAATGTGAAAAATATTCTTCTCGGCTCTGTATTATCTCCCACATATGAAACACTCATTCTTTTACTTAATAAAATAACAGATAATCAAAATTAAATTTGTATTACACATACTATAATATAAAATTTTTTAATCTTTATTTACGCAATGTATTAACTTTAGTAAATGAGATCCGAGTGTTTCTTTTAAATAACTATTATTGATATTCATTAAACTGAAATAATCCTCTATAAATATTAATTAAAGGAAGGAAGGAAGGAAGGGTATCCTTCAATGCAGCTATCAAATTTTCAACGTAACTAAATTTTCCAATACGGCCGATAATCCACTTTAATCTCGGTCTCTTTATCCAGGTTTATTTTTATTTATCTTAGCCAGCCGCAAGAGGATAAACCGTTAATTAATTAAAGATCGCTAGCGTCCCAGAAAAGATTATCGCATTTTAATCTTCTCAATGTGCTTTCGCGTCAGTCTTTCAGAACAAACCGAAACTGCCGCCGAGCGAGACGTGGGTGCTGCAAAAAATGAATCGGACGAAGAAAAGAGAGGAATTCGTGGCGCCGATTAAAAGGCTCTGCAAAAACAAAAACTTCATCATACTCTGTAATTCCTACGGTTTGAACGTCGGCGTGCTGAATGCCGTGGGTACATTACTCAATCAGATATTCCTCGCACACTTCGAGGTAAGCCAGTGAATCTCGATCAGATCAAACGTAAAAAGGGAGAAAATATTCGAGCAAATATTTATGAATTTATGTCAACAGCATCTAAAGATATTTTCATACATTTAAAGTCAAGATATAATCTATACACGTCGCGTTTGTGTTTTAGAATGGAGAAGAGGATGCAGGCAGAATTGGTTTAGCTATAATTCTGACTGGTATGGTCGGTTCTGTTAGTTTCGGTATCATCCTTGATAGGACGCATAAGTTCAAGTAAGGAGGACATTTGCAATTGTCTTAGAAGTCCAATTTAAATTTACCTTGCATTTATTCTCACGCATTTACATCGCGCGCTAGATATACCGACCAATAATTCACGTTTCCAGAGAAACTGCCGTGACTGTATATTTTCTTACATTATGTGGACAAATACTTTTCGCGGTGTTTACTTGCGTTGGCATAAAATGGATGGTATATGTGTCGGCGATTTTCTTAGGGTAACGTATCGACATTTGTATTTATAAATGTATATTGAAAAGTTATAAAAATTTAAAAAATACATAAAGCATATACAGATAAAATACATTTTTTGAAAATTTAATAAATTATAATAACTGCTCTCATTATTTCGTTAACAGATTCTGTTTTCCATATGCAAAATAATTTCAACAAATTATCATAGAAAACAATTGTAGAGTTTTACTATATTGTACTTGTGTTTTTTTATTGTTTCTAAGATTTACATATAATTTATGTTTTAAATATTATTATTTCTATTATAATCCTTCAAAGGATAATACCATATATCTATTACATTCTTGGTATTCGTTACAGATTCTTCATGTCAGGATATCTAGCGTTGGGATATGACTTATGCACCGAATATACGTACCCAGAGTCGGAGAACATACCTGCGGGATTTCTCAATATAACGACCAGCATTTACGGCGTTACGCTCATTATAATATTTGGATTAATATTGAATACATACGGCGATATTCCGGTGCACATCGGCTTGTGCTCGGCTTTATTGCTTGGTTTCATCTTGACCGTCATAACGAAAGATGTGCAAAGACGACAAGACGCGAGGAAGAAGGCTCAGTATGAAGGAAACGCGAGAATTGAGAAAAATGTCGACGGCATTCCAGAAACTAATCAATTAACTTATGACATTAATTAGTAAACGTAATATCAAATCTTTCAATACTAAATTTTCGAACATAAAAAATTTTATTCACATTCTAATTTTTTTTTTTCATCAAAATTGTTAGTTTCATTTAAATCATATATTTCAATAAATACTTAAAAAAAAATTAATCTCACATTGTGCGCGGATGTAAATTACGCGTCGCTTTTTACGAGAACGTAGAAGCGTAAGTATATTAAAATTTTTTTTTACGAAAGGAACTTCTACCGACAAGTAATATGGCATACTTTGATATTGCCTCTACTAAAATGGAACGAGATTATAAGATTAACTTTACAGTATGGTAGGAGAAAGGATTTAACACCGCATAGTACTTCTGAAAAAAGTAAGCAAGGAGACTCTTGCGTAACATTGAAAGTAAAATTTGATGACTTTTCTCCTTAGGAATTATAAATAATCATCAGTTTGTCTTAACTTGTACTTAATTATACTTCACATTCTGATATAGTTTCGTTATACACATTAGATGCTGAATGAATTCAAAATGGCAAATAATTGACAATATAAAAGGTTTATTAGTTTTAACATTTTATGCATCAAGTCTCTTGTTTAATTTTTTATGTGAACATTTAAAAAACGATATAAATCATAAATTGTGAAAAATGGGAAATGCAAATAAAATACGGATATAAATTAACAAACAGTGGAACACAGACGTATTTCAATAAAATTTAAAATATATTTTTAATCAATTTAAATATAAATAAATCCATATTTAAATACAGATAAATAAACGGTTACAAAACACTGTATAAATTTCTCATGTTTTGCGCAACGTTTAAATGTGTCATATGGAACCTGCAGCTAATCGATAACCATTGATCGTGAAAAAATAAATATTATATTTATTATGTAATGAGAGACACTATTTTCCTACTGCAAATACAATCACGAAGCAATATTTTCTCTATCAAAAATCTTCCCTTCTTTCTCCCTCCTCTGTTAAATGTCTCTGCGTCGCGCAAATTTTAAATTTTTAAATACTAAAAAAAATGTCATCCTCTGACCTTCAAATATTCAACTCATCAAAAAAAAATAATATAGGAACGCAAATGTTTCGCCACGATCGATTCGATGCCACGCGCGCATCGATGAATGGGAGAAGCCATTTCGAGTGCCAACGCCTCGGACCTTTATCGACGAGGAGCAGGACAACCTCAGTGTTGTTTTTAGATAACACAAAACCATGGAAATGAACGCCGCATAATACGCTGCATTTGACGCGTGACATGACGAACGCGTCTACCACTTGTTACTCGACCAGAATACTTGATATACTCAATCAGAGAACAAAAGTTCTCTCGACGCGCGGACTATTATATCGCATGCTTTCGATCAACCCGACACTCATGTCGTCTGTCTGCGACAGCGTTGTTATCTCGATTTCGCGCGCGAGTCGCGCGATAGCGCGCCGGCACCGCGCGCGTTCGTCTTTTCTATTTATCTTTCTTGCGTTGGGCGCGCATAAGTTGGACGTCGGAATTTTTCAGACAGAAATTATTTCTATTGTTTCCTTTCTCTTATTCGCAGTAAATATTTGCACGCAAACGTTCGCTCGCGGAAATTTTTCCGCAAACATTTCTATGGAAGAAACGTTCTCTCAGCGATTCCTCCAGCAGAAATTGGATCGAGAGGGAAGATTGATTAGAATTCCATGTCGATTTTATCTCTCATTAAAATTTAATTAAACTATATATTTCACATTAAACGGTCGCGACGAGCGGCATTTGTACGTAGAGATTAAAAATGAGACAAGTTGGACAGGACGAAAACTTTGACAAGCGGCAAGTGTTACGAGAGCGAGTGTTGTATTGCGGGGTCGTGCCGCGCGATCGATGACACGGCGGCAGTCGGCGAGTTCTAAGCGTGGCCAACTCAGAATTCTAATTAATGTCGTCACTCAACTTCACTGTCAATTCGGCGATTAATTCGCGCGCCACGTTTCTGGATCGCTCTGAGCGGATTTATATGTATATGTATACGTAAGGCGTGTGCGCGAGTGATGTCCCCCACGATCTCACGAATTCATAAGGTATGCATTACAGTTGCGCGCGATCTTAAATTCCAGACACGTCCTTAATTCACGCAAGCCATTACAACACCCGCTACTACAATGGATGCGTTCTCGCTCGCACGCTTAAAACGCCCGATGATGAAAAACGTTAATCCGGCCCCGAAGGGATGCACGTTATTTGAATTAGTCTCTATACTTAGAAATGTAGCTTATGATGGAAATCGCTTATAATCCTTACATCATGTAAAAAACGGCACCTTATTTGCCCCCCAAGCAAGCACATATTCCATTTCCACAATTTTTTCCATCTATTTACAATGGTTTCAAAAAATCTGTAAAAATTCATGAACGTACTTTAAAGCTTCTAGAACAAATGTCTGTACTTCATTTTGGAAGAAATAAAGAGATAACGAATGAGAGACTCTTAGAAGCTTCGAAAAATTTTCATAAATAGAAATCGCTTGGAATATCCACACAGAGAAAAATATAGTTACTTTTGGCCTCAACCACAATTTTATAGATAATAATAAATATGAATAACTTCATCATTATGTTAACCATAATTACCATCATTATGTTAACCATAATTACCGTTAAAAATTGTAGTTATAAAATTGTAATTAAGGCCAAAAGTAACCATAATATTTTTTTCTCACTGCGCGATGGTGCCGTAAGTAAATCAATAAAAGCTAATTCTTCTTCTTATATATAATTAGTGCCCTTTTCCGGTTTTGATTCCGGTACCTCGAATTGCAGAAGTTTGCATGCAGGGGAAGCGCAATAATTTACCCTGCATAATAAACTCGAATATTTTATCTCCCTGCCTTCTACCTGTGTGAATTCGAGCGCGAGCGTTTATCAGCATCCGAAATCGCTAATTTGCTGCGCGGTGAGAAACGTACCGCGGAATATATTCTATCACGGTGGTAAAACGTTCCGCCGCATTATCCGTTTATCAATGTGTACCGAGAGCGCTTGCGGGAACTCAGATATGGAAAATTGGACAGTTATGGAGAATACAAACGTGGTGCGCGCGGTAGAGCACGCGCTCGATCATATTTGATTCGTCTTACGCCGCTATTTTTATACCGTTCCGTTTCCTCGCGAGCGAAGTGGACCGTACATTCGACGTGTGTAAAATTGACGTATATCCAGGCATATATATAACGACGGACGTCACTTCGACCGACGCCGTGGCATTCTTAACACGTAATATGGGTAACGCTCGCGTTGCAAAACGAAGGCAGCGAAAACGAAGAAAAAAAAAATAACGAAATCGTTCGCGTCTTCACCTTGTTTCGTATTCACGGAGCTTAGGCGCCCGATCTCATACGCCCGGTGCTCTCGCATATAAAGACGGAATCGGAGGTACGGCAAGGACTAGTCCGAGGCTTTTCGCCGCGCGTTTAGCAACCGGGATTAACGTCGGCAAAAATGAGAGAGATGGTAAAAAGCTAGCAGTATTCCATTTCGCTCTCCGCGTCGAGAGATATTCGTGCTTTGGAAGGACTCGGAAAGAACTATCGGCCTCGTTAACAGCAGTTCTGGCACGCCGAGAAGCACCGTGAACAAAACGATCGCCGGATAATGATAGTAATGCTGTGATAGTGCGCAAGTGCTGTTGCCAAGTGTTTCTGATCCGCTGCTGGCGAAATGACATCCGGGACAGATAATTGCTTTATATCAAACATGAGCAAAACGCTCAGAAATCGTAGCGGTCGAGATTTGAGTATTTTAATGGCAAAAATTCATAAGGGTAAAATGTTTTCAAAGAATTCTCTCAAGAGTTCTTAAACTTGCATAAACTCCGTTGAAACTGAGTTTGCTAAACTTGAAATGCTTTAAAATTTCGTACCGCCCAGCTGAAAATATGATAATTTCAATGTCGCCGTTTTTCGTTTCTTGTTTCCAAAAGAAAAAGTGCAAACGTGCACGGATTCTAGGTAAACGAAGAGTGTCGTGTATAAAAGGAGACAGCACTCGATATCCTCGAAATAAACACTGTCCGGATAAGCGAGCGAGGCCGTTACCTGGGCCGCGCCTACGAGCGCGCGTCGTATCGCTTCTCTGTCGCTTTATTTAAATCGATTCGGTATATTTTTTTTTTCAGCTCATCCTCGTCCTCTTTTATATCGGGCTGGCTGTGACGTCAGATTTATCGGGGTACAAGCCCAGGGGCTGGCGTCCTAATGGCCGGCGTTTTAATCCCAACAACAATCGATTGCACGCGTATTACGGTGCTCCAGGATTACAAAGCTACGAACCCCCGGATACCGCAACTACCTATCGCGACCCGTTATTCACTACGACCACCACGACCACGCGGCCGCGAACTACCAGCGTAAAAACCACGACAACACCTCGCAGCAGGGAGCCCACGACGGCGCCGAGCGAGCAGACCGGGGATGATTTCGAGACGAATCCGGCACTGGCGATCGCGAATTCCTTCGCGTTCAATCGACCTGTATACGTCTACAATACCTTCCCGTTCCTACCGGTGCAGATTATCGCGAAATGAAAAATATCCGCATCACGATATTGCAATGGAATGGCTGACGAAAATGAACGTTTTCAATCACTGGAGAAACCTTCGTCGTGACTTCGAGGAATGAAACGTCAAAAATTCATTTTGTCTTTTAAATATCATTTTTTTATATTAAATCTCTTACAAATGTGCGAGTGATGTTGTTATGGACCAATTTATAAGAATAAAAAAAATATTTTTTATTTGATCCTAGAAAAATGGTACCTACAATTTAAGGATTAGTATAAATAATTTAATATTCTAAGATAAAACTAACATTTCATCTTAATTTCTAATCAGTCATTTTTATTTTTTATTTCTAAAATTATGTTCTTGTTTTTATAATTCTCGATTAATTCTTATTTTATAAAAATTTATTTTGTAAAATTATATATTTAAGTAAAAACTAAGCAAAAATGAGAAACGTAAAGAAGAAAAGATTAATGCAAGAATCTCTCTCGCAACAATCTTTTCGTAATGAATAAATCGCACGCTCATTGATTATTATCAATTCAAAGGGTCAATCCGATAAGTTAGATTATTACTATACCTAGTGAATCAATAACACACTTTATAGTTTACTACTTTACCAATAGCAGTATATGAAATGTACTTCATCACCGACGCAATGTTGTTAAAGACTATCAATCGATATTCCAATATTCTATCGATAAGTTTCTTACTGTATTGCTGAGAGGGCGATAAGGCATAGTTTCTCGGGCACGCCTGCACCAGGGATGGGCGATGTTGAAAAAAATAATCGATCGTTAAAAAATCGATCACAAAATATATCGATGTCTTACAAT
>JAJVSH010000446.1:19094-30706 GCA_021460005.1 Tetramorium alpestre | reverse complement strand
CGTAGTTTATCATCAAATATAGAACATTCTTCAACAAGAGTCATACTTCTGATTTCTTTTTAAGCTCAGTTAACGTTTTGTATATCTTACGAATATAATTGTCTCTGATATTCATGCACCAACGTACTATTTTTTCAGCTTCTAATCGTTTTTCAATATAACTTTTATTACTGTCTGTAATATTAAGTTTTTGTAAAATATTTTCAACAAATATTACCAAATTACCATGAATTTTTATAATATCTTTTGACCGAACCGATTTTAAGTACTTTTTAGTATAATAATATTTTTAGCAATATTTGTAACAATATTATTATTCTTTTCAAGTATAGAGTTAGTACTTTTTTTCTGATAATATCGCTTATTATATAGCCACTTACGATCAGAAGGTATTTCTCTTTNTCTCTCTCGTTCANGNTGACTATTCTTATTATATCGACGANGCTTTTTAGCANGANTTTCTGGATCTTCATGATATCGACATCGTTTTTTAGCACNNNTATTTTCTNNATCTTNTTGATATCGATATCGTTGTTTAGCAAGATTATTTTCTGGATCTTGTTGATACCGACATCGTTTTTTAGCACGATTATTTTCTGTATCTTGTTGATTCCGATATCGTTTTTTAGCACGATAACTTTCATTTTTATATTTATGTTTTACTTCAGAATTAATATGTTCTGGATATTTGTTTTTATTTTCATTATTCATACCTTGAACTTCTATTTTCTTATTTTATTGCCACTACATAAATCGTTATCCTCTTGAGTAATACTTTTAACGTACAACCCATTTTGAATCTCTTCATCAACTTGCGCAACATAAATATTATTCATTATTGTTTGTACACGTTTTTTCGGTGTACTCAGCGTTTTCGAAAAATCATTCTACTTTTCCTTAATTTGCTGAGAATTATAATTTTTTTGGAATTGATTCAATACTTTTTGTTGCTCCTTGTCTTTGACATTTTGTATATATCGTGTTAATTTCTTCTGCTTTTACTTTTATTACTTCTAATGGTAATACTTCTAGAGGGGCATTGTAGATTGATAAATCTTGAGGAAAGTGCTCAATAACATTAGATTCAAAAATTTTTATTAAATGCAAACGCATTAAGTTAATGTTATATCTTACTTTATCTGGTTTAATATCAAATAATAATGAAATACCAAAGGCTATTGCAAAAACACCGCAATCGTCGGAATTGAATTGTTCTTGCACAATAGGAAATTGAATAAGATACTTGATAAAGTTATATGTTGAAAATAATTTTTTCAAAAACTGTTTCTGACACTCGCTTATTATTTTTGTATTTAAAGAATCATAAATAAATATATTTTTTGTATCGTAATAACTGCACACCCAATGGATTCCCAATAACTGAGTGGGTAATATCTTATATGTGCTTTTTATTCCTTGGTACGGGTTGTATTGTGTCCATTAATTGTATTCGCCATGTATCAACAGATCTATAATCTGAATACATTTCTAAAAGGTTATTAAAATGATCCATATGTTGATCATTTAACCATCTGCTTTCAGCAATAATACTTTTTTGTTGCACCGATAGTGTCATTTCTCGTTGACGTTTCTTCTCTTTAACAAAATTATTTGCATATTGCACATGTTTAGCAGCATCATCATGTTCTATATCTTTGCTTATATCGTGAATTTTGACGCTATTTTTTTCCCTTGTTATCACAGACGATATTTTTAACACACGACACATTTTTAAATTTGAATTCATTAAATTGCTTCATATGAATATTACTCGTTACTGATTGTACGTATTTTTCTGATGTACTTATAAAAGAATTATTATTTAATTCTTTCTTAGTTTGTTGAGACTCATAATCTTTTTGTTTATTCGACGATTTTTGTTGTTTCTTTTCATATCGACGGTTTGTTTACGTTTACGAAACGCATCAGCCTCTCTTGCTCTTATTACTGCCAATGGAAGCACTTTTTGAGACACACCATATTTTAAATCTTGAGGAGAATACTCAATAACATTGAATTCAAAAATTTTCATTAAATGCGAACGCATTAAGCTGACGTCATATCTTACTTTTTCAGACTTAATGTTAAACAGTAATGAAATAGCGAAAGCTATTGCAAAAACGCCGCAATCACTACAATTTGATTATTGTTGCACAGTAGGAAATATTATAGATTTTTTTTATTAAAGGGATAAAATGGAAATAATCGTCTCAAAAACTGTTCATGATGTTTACGCAACTTTCTTTTATTAGATGGATCGTAAATAAATATGTTTTTTGTATCATAGTAACTACATACCCAATGTCCATTCACATTCAATAACTTATTTAACTTACACAAATCCAGTGAATCAGATTCATAACTATGTAAATCAAAATCAGAACTATGTAAAATCTGTATATGTTTTTTTTACTTTCTGACATAAATGGTGTTGCATCATCAAGAATATAACTTTGCAATGTACTAACTGGTCTATAATCTGAGCAACTTTTTAAAAGATGATAAAAATGCTTTATCCATGTCTTCTAATCATTTACCTTGAGCAATAATATTTTTCCCTTCTATCGGAAACGTTACTTTTGTTTCTATAGACATTTTTATACATTTTTATACATTACTCTTAAAAAAATCGTGTTAAATCAACAGTTGAAAGTCTCGAAATATCATTATCAATTTAACTATCGACAAATTGAAATAATTCAAAGTTTTCTAGTAAATCTAAAATCTTAAATTGTAATTGTAATTGGCGCACAGCAACCTTGTATAGGCGCACAGCAACCTAGTATTGGCGCACAGCAATCTTGTATTGGCGCACAGCAACCTTGTATTGACGCACAGCAATCTGATATTTATTGGCGCACAGCAACCTTGTATTAGTGCACAGCAGTCTGATATTTATTGGCGCACAGTAACCTGTTATTTATTGGCGTACAGCAACTTTGTATTGGTGTACAGCAGCCTGATATTTATTGGCGCACAGCAACCTAATATTTATTGGCGCACAGCGGCCTTCTGATTAAAAAAAAGAAGAAAAGGAAAAAGAATGAAGAAAAAGNACTAACTGGTCTATAATCTGAGCAACTTTTTAAAAGATGATAAAAATGCTTTATCCATGTCTTCTAATCATTTACCTTGAGCAATAATATTTTTCCCTTCTATCGGAAACGTTACTTTTGTTTCTATAGACATTTTTATACATTTTTATACATTACTCTTAAAAAAATCGTGTTAAATCAACAGTTGAAAGTCTCGAAATATCATTATCAATTTAACTATCGACAAATTGAAATAATTCAAAGTTTTCTAGTAAATCTAAAATCTTAAATTGTAATTGTAATTGGCGCACAGCAACCTTGTATAGGCGCACAGCAACCTAGTATTGGCGCACAGCAATCTTGTATTGGCGCACAGCAACCTTGTATTGACGCACAGCAATCTGATATTTATTGGCGCACAGCAACCTTGTATTAGTGCACAGCAGTCTGATATTTATTGGCGCACAGTAACCTGTTATTTATTGGCGTACAGCAACTTTGTATTGGTGTACAGCAGCCTGATATTTATTGGCGCACAGCAACCTAATATTTATTGGCGCACAGCGGCCTTCTGATTAAAAAAAAGAAGAAAAGGAAAAAGAATGAAGAAAAAGGTAAAAAAAATAGAAATAAAGAAAAAAATAGAGAAGAAGATAAAAGACAGAAACATAGAAATAAAAAAAAAGAGAGAATAAGAACAAAGAAGTAGAAATATCATAGAAAAAAAAGAAGAATAGAGAAGATAAAAGAGATAGAAATATAAAAATAAAGAAAAAAGAATAGAGAAAAAGATAAAAGAAATAGAAATATATGACAAAAGGAAATATACCTGTATAATATAATCCTGAAACAAAAAAATAACATTTTATATATAATGACATTAAAATGTCTCTATTATATAATTTAAATATAATTACTGAAAACTATAGTCTATAGCCGGTATTCATAGTCTGTTCTCATATTTAAGATTATCTTAAGTAACAATTTAATATGTTGTGAACCAATCGCAGGATCGTATTTGCATTTTAACCCACTAACACCCTGTTACGTCCTTTAGACTCCACGATTTTTTCCATTCGAAAGAATGTTATCTCTTAAGAGAGAGGAATCAGCGACAGAGCGATGTCGACAGTTGCATCAAATTATTTCAGCTGACGCATTAATTGCCTAAGAATCAAATAGACGGTAACCGATTTCAAAATATAAAAACTCTGTATGGATGAATAAAATAATTTTTATTGCTGTCGACAAGGGCGAGGTTGCTCAAGCCTGATTAAGAGGCGCCGTCGCGATACTGATATGCGTCGAGAGCGCTGTGCTCTACGATATCGAAATCATATACGATACCAGAAGAAGCGGGCGCCGAATTTTACTGAGTAACACCGGAAAACTCTATCTTTTCGACTGTTTCCCATTTCAACAGATAAAAAATGGACATTGGTCACCGGAAAATTTAGTTGAATCATCCGATAAGGAAACCAACCAATCCATGCGCTCGAACTCAGGCTCCTATCGGATCCATCCCCTAAGTTTTCCTCTATAAAAATCACGATCTCAGCCTCCTCAGACACATTCGACTCCCAGAACGCTCAGAGTTTCGTTTACCGTGCTCGTTTCGCAGTACCGCGTTCAGTGCCAGTTTGCGCGACACAACTTCCACAACCCGACGNCGGAACGCCACTGCCACCTTCTCAACCTAGTTCAATCCACGGAATCATCAATAGCAAGTCCCTGCCGTTCTCATTTTTTGTGTTTTACTTCTCCATTATTAAAAATCGTCTCGCGACGGTCTGGTCTGTTAAGCGGCAATCGCGAGCTTCCCCGCTATTTTTACCTTATTTCTTTTCTGCATTATTTAAAAACGAATCCAGATCCTACTTACTCCCCTTCTCTGCATCGGGAGATTCCGATCGTCCGGGAGCAACCGCTATAACCTGTTGACTGGCGATCGCGAGTTTCCATACCAGAGAGGTTCCTCCTTGCATTCGAATTCCGAAAAATCCTGATCGATTGGGAGCAGCCATTAAGATCTGGCTGACCAAGAGAGATCGAAAATCGGATTCAGACGCGAACTCGCAAAATCCACTCCTTACATTCGATCTGAATTCCGAACATCCCGATCGACTGGGAGCAGTCATTTAGATCCGGTTGACCAAGAGAGATCGAAACCTCGGATTTAGACGCGAACTCTTCCTCCACATCCCTTCGCGCTTACCCCCGATAATTACGACCTTGATCATGTTCGCGAGTTGGTATCACGAGCACATCCAACAGACCGAATCCCCGTTTTCCTCTCCCTGGACACCCATCCTCGCATAGTTCCTCTCTCCCACTTTTATAATCTATTTCCTCCCTCTACTGTTTCTCTCGAAGAAGTCTTGTAAATTCTTTTCTTTCTTCTCTCTCTCTCTCACATCACACACACACACGCACACACGCACACACGCACACACGCACACACGCACACTCGCACACTCGCACACGCGCGCACGCGCACACGCGCGCACGCGCACACGCGCGCACGCACGCACACAACCTTTTTAATATAATTTCGCATCCTTGGCGCTGGGACAAAGTTCTCTGTCAATATTGGCGTCGGCGCCGGGGTCGCCGCATCGGTATAGGGTTTGCCGCTAATGGTGCTGGCATTGGTTGCGCTGGTTGCGCCGTCGCCGGAGATGATGATGATGCTGGCCCCGATTGCGCCAGGACTACTGTCGGGACTATTCCCTGTACTTCTGGCGATGTTGCACCTAAGCTTTTTGCTGAAAGAGATTTTACAATTAATTATGTAGTATCTCTCTCTTTCTCATAATCTCGTTTGCCATAAGAGTGAAAATGCGAAAAAAAGCGTGAATGAGTGAGTGAGTGAGTGAGTGAGTGAGTGTGGGTGTGGGCGTGGGCGTGGGCGTGAGCGTGGGCGTGGACGTGGGCGTGGACGTGGGCGTGGGCGTGGGCGTGGGCGTGAGCGTGTGCGTGTGCGTGTGCGTGTGCGCGTGTGCGCGTGTGCGCGTGTGCGCGTGTGTGTGTGTGTGTGTGTGTGTGTGTGTGTGTGTGCGTGTGCGTGTGCGTGTGCGTGAGCGTGTGCGTGTGCGTGTGCGTGTGCGCGTGCGTGTGCGTGTGCGTGTGCGTGTGCGTGTGCGTGTGTGTGTGTGTGTGTGAGAGAGAGAGAGAGAAAGAGAGAACGGAGAAGAGAACGAGAGATGGGATGAACGAATGAGAGAGAATGCAAGAGAAAATCATTTGCCAGTATTCATGGTCAGTTCTTATTTCAAGACCGTCAAGTAATGTCGATACTACCCCAATAGGACAGTACATGAAATCCACGTTATTACTGGAATCCACGTTTGCATGTGGATCTTACGTGGCATACGGCACGTGGATTTCGTGTACTGTTCTATTGGGGTAATACGGCTCTATAATTGGTTTAGAACCACATAAGATGGTACTTAAGATGATCTGAAATATTACGATTGACTATGAATATTGTCTCAAATATCTCGTTTTTTTTGGCTTTCTCTCTCTTTCTTTCTCGTCTTCTCTTGCGATAATTCACACTACTACACTATACTTACAACACTATTATATAGTGTAGTAATATTTTTTAATATAAGTTAATATTTATTAATATTTATGTAAAAAGTACTTACATTTACTTTTTGTAGACATCTTTTCTCGTCCTTTCCCTGGCTCACACAACACGCAGCACGACATAGCAAACGAACACGGCGCCAACGGCGCACTAGAGAGCCTCAGAGGGAGAGAATGGCAAACTGGGTCACGTAATCGCGTCTCTTCTGATTCGTTCGGATAATGAAGAGTCTTAACCAATCAGAATATCGGTTTAGACAGACGGCTTTTTCCAGTAGATGATACGTAGTAAACCGACTCGAGACATTTCTTTTATCTAAATTTAAGTAAATTCTAATTGTTTGAGAATCGCCCTTTTTCTAGTTGTTTGAAAACCCCTGATTAAGCTAACGGCACGTTAAATATATCTCAAAAAAGTTAAAAGTTACCTCAAAAAGTTTATATATATAAAGTATACCTCAAAAAAGTTTGCATATCATATATAAAAGTGTTATAATTATGAAATATTTCTCTAAGTAATAATTATTAATCTTAAGAAAGAATATTTGTTGTTTCAATTTTATATACGTATATAAAATAAGAATAAGACTCTTAAAAACATATGTATATAAAATAAAAATAAGACCATTACCCGAACGAATCAGAAGAGACGCGGTTACGTGTCTCAGTTCGCCACTCTCCCTCTAAGGCTCTCTACGTCTCCGTAGTCAAAGAAGGGACGTAAATTCAGGATTCTATTTTAATATGCTTTAAATATGTAGAATTTTTTCATAAGAATACTCGAAAATCATAAGATCCACTTTTCAATCATTTCGAAAAAATCATGTTATAAGTAAAGTCCGGATGTTCATGCACGATGTCGCACGTAGAAAACTACTGCGTGCGAGTGAGGTAACAAAGCAAAGGTCCGATTCTTAAACTCATACGAAAAATTTTCGTATACGTACATAACGCTGCGCGGTCACTGATTGATTTATATGATTTGAGATCTAGAAGGTATACACCAATTAGTGACTGTACAGTATTATTTACGTATACGAAAATTTTTTGTACAAGTTCAAGAATCGCGGGCCCTAGATGTGACAACCGCCGACTACTATTGTTACCTTATTTTAACAAGCACCTCACTCAACTCGCACGCAGCGATTTTCCGCGTGCGATCCAGGGTTGCCAGTTCGGTAGACGTGTGCGCTCAGCGCTCGGCTAGCTTCAGGCAGTAGACGAGAACAGCTATATCATGTTCTTTCTCTTTCTCTTGCACTACTGTTCGTCAAGCTAGCAAAACGCTGCTGGCGGACTTTTCGCCGCTGGGCCGAAAGCAACACGCCGCTGGCTAAAAAGCTATTAAAGAATAAAAAAATATGCTGTTTGCATGATTTTGGTACCAAAATTTTATATAGACAATGCCCTTTCGGAATATGTAAAAATCCGATTTTGTTGCTCGTTCCAAAATGGAAATAAAAAATAATTTATCTCGACCGTTGAGACAACTAGTAAGGGGACCATCAACGCTGATAATAACCATTTTTTTTATTTTTACATATATTGTAGAGGTTGTCTCCCTGTATACATCGGTAAGCGGAAAAGTCGCGACGGGCCTTAGTTTACGAGAAAATTAAATTGAAAATTTACGAGTGTCAGAAAACCCGGGACGTTAAGGCAATTTTCACAGCGAACAGCGTGGAGCAGCGGGCGGTGGCAGTGACTCGTACGCTGCCGATCTGAATTCAAGTCCCGTTATTTTTTTTATTAAACTGTATGTTACTATCACAACAAAATTACCTTTTTAAAAAAAAGGTAAAAAAGCGTCAAGTATATGCCCGCAAAAAATGCTCTAAAAAAAGTAATGATATATTATCAAATTGCGCCAACTATAAAAACGTNTATTTACATCAACCAGAAGANCTATTATTTCATTATTACTCTTTAATANTAAAATGCCATGCAATAATTAATANGATTCTNTACAGTATTNAAAATANTTGGCNCTGCTAAACCGAATATGTNATAATTGTTTTATTAACAAATCTTTATAATCTAAATTACGTACTAAAATATTTATAAAAACTACAGTGATGTTTTTGCAATCTAAATTACGTAATTAAACTCGCCAGAACACATTATACATATATAACAAATGTAATTAAACTTATTCTTTAAACTTATTATTTTTTTGAGTTTAGCAGCGCCAAGTTTTTTGAATTTTGAATACTGTACAGAATCATTAATTATTGCATGGCATTTTACTATTAAAGAGTAATAATGAAATAATAGCTCTTCTGGTTGATGTAAATAAACGTTTTTATAGTTGGCGCAATTTGATAATATATCATTACTTCTTTTAGAGCATTTTTTGCGGACATATACTTGACGCTTTTTTTTACCTTTTTTTTAAAAAGGTAATTTTGTTGTGATATCACACATTTTGTAGTGTCAAATAAGATATGTACAAGATATGTACAATTCAACTTTAGTACTTGGATAGCTAAATTAAGAACAGATTTTGAATATCTTACTTCGACAGTTTTCTGTTGACTTTAAAGATCTAATAACTGCATATAAATCCGATTCTTCTAACAATTAAGAATGATGGAAGTGGAGATACTTTAATTTTTTTTTAATATAATCTACTATTAATCTTTTTCAATGACGAACTGTCAAAACTGTCAAAATAGCAATGCGATGCAAATGCAGACAACTTAACTGGGTTACATTTCTTCGCCTCTCCCGCGCGCTTCCCTTACCACCATTTGACGATGACGACGGAGAAATTTTATCTCAATTTTTTCCACATTTAGACTTTAAGTTGTAATATCTCTGCTCGTAGGGTACGTACAAGAAAAATAAAAACACTTCTTATACAAATTGATCCCGAGCTATACATTGAGATTATTTAAAATTCAATCGGAGCAGTCGTTATTGTGATATGATAATACGATATCCTCTTTAAACGGCATCGCGCGTCAATGAGGCCTGGTAAGTCTCGCTATACTTGACGCGAGACACTACCGTGCCTCTTGATAATAAATCGTAAAATATATACATATTTATAAATATTGACAATTGCAAATGATAATTTGTCTACTAATAATGCAATTAATGACATTATTTTTAATTAATTTTTGTAATTTAAAGTATCACAGCAAATTTTTAATAAAATATTTGTATTTAACGATTTTAACATTGCTTTACATTAATAATTTTGATGGAGTGAGTTTTTCTGTTACTTTTTCGTTTTGATGCGTCCTTTTGTTGAAGAGTTGGTCCTAACAATAGGATCCTAACTACTACAGGCATTTCATTGTTACCTGTGAAAAATGGTCTGTGTAATACAATGTATGTTAAATGTGATTAAAATAAAAAAATTCTTCATTTTGATTTTCTTGCACACATTTCTTTTTTACAAAAAGGATGCATTAAAACGAAAAAATAACGGAAAAATTAATTTGATCTCTATCAAAATATTATTATTAATGTAAAGTTATGTTAAAATCGTTAACAAATATTTTATTTAAAATTTGCTGCGATATTTTAAACTATAAAAATTAATTAAAAAATAATATCTTGCATTATTAGTAGACAAGTTATCATTTGCAATTGTCAATATTTATAAATAATATGTATATATTTTAATTTAGTATAGGAACATTTATACTGTTCGGGATTCGCTGACGACCCGAGCGTTCTCATTTTGACATCGCGGTGACATCTATTGATTATCGATAGATGGATCACCGCGTGCCACCGGCGGCGCACGGAAGGGCGCTAGCGACGGCGCGACCGGCGTCTTCACTTCCCTTGTTTTCATGACGGTGAACGCATCGATCGTGATCTAGCGTGCTCGTGTGCTTCATCAAATTGTTGGACTTCATTGGTGATTCTCAGTGCAATAGACATCTCAGTGACTGATCTAGTGCTCACCTAACGGACCGCTCATTTATTGATTGCTCGGGAACAGCATCACGACTGCTCAGGCTCACCACGTAAAGCGCGTGCCGGCGCCACGTGGTGACTCTACACTCGCGGGCATCTCGCCAGCTCACGAAGTTCGTCGATTAATATAATCGGCCTTCTCAAGTGCACATTCTAGTGACTCAAAGTGATCCAAGTGATCCAGAGTCCCACCTGGTTTATAATTCCATTGTATTATTTAACAACCGTTTCTACGAAGTCCTTCTCAACTACTTCCATCCGTAGGTCAACCAGACGATTCTCATACATTTTTTGGTCCTTCGAGCCGGATCGTGGAACGTGCCGTGGGACGTGGAATTTGGCGTGTTTACGTCGCACGCCCTTGAGTCCGTGGCGCTCTGTTGTGTACATCTCATCGATTGTTTGTGACATTCCATTCTCACTACTCATCATGTCAGAGCCGACGAAAACATCTAAGGGGGAGAGGCCTCCCACCCCGCAGCTTGACGTGCCGACAGAGAGGAGCTCATCGCGTAACGCGTCTCCGGTGCGGCTATCCACCGAACTCACGCTGAAGGCGCAAACACAATGGAGCCGAATCGCTTCCCTCAAGCGAATCGTCGACACGCTTCCAGTCTCTCCTGACGACACCTCTCTGGAAGAGATTAATCAGATTCTGCTCTGCACCTTGAGGAGATCCACAAGGCATTTCTCAAGGAACACTCCTACTTTGAGGTCTCATGGCCGTCTGCTCTTATCGGCCACGACTATTTCGCGAGGGGCGCATATGCGGAGGAAGAAGCTCATTACAGTGCTGCGCGACGTAATATCGGGCGACTCCGTAGCACATTGATGGCAAGATTAGTGCCCCCTCAAGCACAGCCTGTCGCTACGAGCACCGATCAATCTCGATTTCCGGACATCGACCTTCCGAGATTCTCTGGCGATTATACGGAATGGCCAGCGTTTAGAGATCTCTTCAAGAGCATGATCATCGACGAGNCGCGTCTCTCAGACATCAGGAAGCTGCACTATTTGCACCGTGCTCTGACAGGCTCACCAGCACAGCTCATA
>JAJVSH010000446.1:6037-18631 GCA_021460005.1 Tetramorium alpestre | reverse complement strand
AGAAACAATAGGCTGCTCATCACGTCTCACGCTACTCGCAACTGCAGTGGCACAGGTCCACTCATCCATTACTCATCACTATGTGCGACTGCTCATCGATCCAGGCTCAGAACTTACCTTCGTCACTGACGGTCTCATCCGTCAACTCAAGATTCCTCGTCAACATTCAGCGATTCTCATCTCGGGCATTGGTGCCAGAGAGTCCTCTCAGACAAGAGGAGTAGTATCACTTTCACTACGCTCAATACAGTCAGACTCGACTGTCACCATCCAAGCTCACGTTCTCAATACAATTACGAACATCTTACCATCCTTCGAAGCTGCTCCTCAAGACTGGCCGCATCTCAAACAATTGGCATTAGCCGATCCAGATTTTCTCACACCACGGCCAATTGACGTTCTCATCGGAGCTGATTCTTATCAGCAAATCATCAAGCCCAATATCATCACGCATTCTCCATCAATGCCGATGGCACAACTCTCCATTTTTGGATGGCTGATCCTTGGACCAGTCGAACCTCTAACACGATATGGTGTAAAAGGTCAAATGCCGCGTGGCAATGGTTCCCATTTGTGTGCAGAAACCTTATGCCGTTGTTGTCCCTCCCGAGAGTCCTCCCCGTGTTGTTATTACTGTCCTGTGTCGCCATTTCTATATATTATGCAGCCGTAGGTACCGATCTTATGATTGGCATTTTCACGCCCGTTTTCGGCGCACACTGGACATGATGGAGGTTCCGAGCACGTTTCCTGCCTGGTGGCCCTCCTTGCCGCATCTGAAACAGCAACCTCCCCTGTCAACGGTGGAGGTGCATGCACCTCTCGCGTGTCCGAGCCGCCAGCACTTGAAGCACTGTAGGGGTCTTGTCCTAAGCGGTGCTACTCTCGCCGATGACCATCCCACAAATAGCCTGCCCTCGTCGACTAACTTGTTAACGGTCACGAGTGGACACTGCACCCATATTGTGCCGGACCCGTTCCGCGACGGTCGTATGGGGCCAGTCTTAATGTGCTGTTCAGGGCACTCACCGACCTCGGACACCTTTTGACTACCTTCTCTCGCGACACAGACTCGTCCAGGCCAACTAGTAGCAATTCGCCCTTGGCGACCGATCGGGCCACATGGGCTACCTGCCCCACCACCTCGCCTAACCGAGTCGCCAGGTTGTCCGCCTTCCCGGCGTTATCCGCTCCCGGCACCTCAATAACGACCCCGCCGTTTGCCGCTTTTCTGGGGCTTTTGATCCCCAGGTCCGTTAGGGAGATCTCATTTCTCGCCCTTCTTAGGATCTCCGCATATGACAACGATAATGCGATGCCGTCTAGCGATCTCAATGTGATCGCCGCTGTGGACGGGGGCCTCCTCCTGCCGCTTCTTGCGCCTCTGGACCGCGGCGGCATCTCAGAATTTCTTCCCGTCGCAACACCGGGACGTCCGGCAGGTTGCTGTGACATTGGCGGCGGCGGTGGCAAGGATGGTCCTCTTTGGCCCTTTCTTCTTTGCCCGCGTGCCCTATTCACCATGGTCCACTCGCCCCCTACCGAGCTGTCTTCCCTCTCTGTCTCGTTCTGAATCCCTCTGGCGATCTCGGCTCTTTTAAGGAACGGTCGCAATACAACTCCCGCCGTTCTATCGCTGTCCCCTCCTCTCCTGAATACTTCTGAACCCTTCTCCAGGACTTCCTCGATATGCCTCCTCCCCTCATCTTGCATCTTCTCCAACTGCTCCATTGGGCTGGTGAGATACTTATCGTATGATAGCAGGTCGGTCACTTCGTCACTCATCTCCCTCGCCGTGAGGGCGCGGGCCTCGTCCCCGGGTCTCCCATCGACGCGGGACTGTGTGTCGCGTTTCCGCGTCATTCTCCTCGAGTTTCCTGCACCCGTAGTACCCGGTGCCTTCCTTGCCTGTACTAATGAAGGAGATCTGGTGTCGATTCGTTCCTTCAGATCCCTCAACTCCTGCCGAAGCTCCTTTATCTTCCCCTCCATAATATCCATGTCTTCTTTGAGACGGTTCTCCTCTCGCTTAGCTTCTCTAAGCTTTGCAGCCAACTCTGAGTTTGTTTTCTCCAGGTACGCGACATCACCTGAGGCCTCAGTTCTACTGGCCAAGATTTCCATGGCTATCTTGAGGAAGTTAGGCCTCCATTTCATCTCGCCAGAGACTTCCCCATTGATGTTCCTGCTTTTCTTCCTGTTGGCCTCTACCTCATTTATCCAGTTGGTGGCCACCCTGGCCACCCCTCCTCCTCGATGGCCGAGGACTCCAATGAACCCGTCAGTGGCGCCCCCGCTCCTCCCTCTGAATCCTCGCCTGATGGCAGTCTTCCTGCCGCCTCATCATTGCCCCCCCCTAGTTTCCCCGAATTTGGTAAGAGAATTTAAACGTTTCATGATATTCCCACGAGTTTGGTCGGTCAAAGTATCCACCACGGGCAGAGTCGCCTTGCCCGGGCAAGCCTAATTTCACAGGGGGGTCGGCCGGTACCCCTGTGTTGGCCGCTCGCGACTGGTAACCTCCCAGCCTTACGTCCCGCAGGCGCGCGCCATACCCTGTAGAGTGGGGGTAATTTTTTATAGAGGTTTTCTTCTTCGCGAAGCCCATGCGGTCAAGCCCAGGTCCCCGGTCCCCCGCGTGCCGCGAGACATGTCCACGACACACGCGAGAGGATTACGGTGTGCATCGAAGGATTCCCTCCCCCTAAGTTGCAAGAGCACCTTAAAATCGCGGCCAGTCCTACTGCGCCCCGAGACGCCCTCCCCAAGGATCCCGCCGGGCATCCCTACGTAAACACCCCCCAGTGGGTTAACCGAAATAAAGTAAAATACGCCCTCCGCCGGCACCGCCGACAGGCAGGCACGACGAACGCGAAGCGCCCCCGGACGGGTAATCTCCGCATCCATTATCCCGACAGAGACAACGAGACAGAGCCCCGCGAAGAGAACGTACGGCTCCAGCTCACACCAAGTCGAGCCAGTGTCGATTGGAGAGATCAAAATGACCCCTGACAATCGACAGCCCTTAGGGAGCCGGCCGAGCGGGAATGAGACGCTCGCGACGGCGAGCCGCCAGCAGCGGCCCCGGCAGAGGGAGGCCACCAACACTACCAAATTACGCAGACCGTGCGAACCCCAAACAACGCGGACTCCAAACTACGCGGACCGGCCCCCCCAGCGCGGTTCCCGCGCATAAAAAGAAAAGATGACAGATCTACAGCGCCAGCCGCGTCGCATGACCACAGGCGCCGACCGCACAACATGGCGGCAGGCGCTGACCCCACAGCATGGAGGCGCATCCTCCCATCGTTCCACTACGCATGAAGATTGCTCACGCGATGTCCAGGCCGCACCAGACGCAGCCGAGCTACGTCGGTCGCCGACCGCACAACATGGCAGCAGGCAACGACCACACAGCATGGAGGCGCATCCTCCCATCGGTACACAACGCACGAAGATCGCTCCCGCGGCATCCAGGCCGCGCCAAGAATAGCCAGGCTACCCGGGCCACCGAATTGCGCGAACCCCAAATTACTCGGATTCCAAACCGTGCGGACCAGCCCCCCCCAGCGCAGATCACCTCACGCAAAAGAAAACGACGAATGACAGACGCTAACTGCACCGCACGGCAGCGGGCGCCGACCGCTCAACATGGCGGCAGGCGCCAACCACCCAGCACGAAGGTGAATCCCCCCATCGGTACCCCATGCATGATAATCGTTCATGCGATGCCTAGGCCGCACCAAGCCCAGCCAGGCTACGCGGGCTACCGAACTATGCGAACCCCAAAATTACACGGGTTCTAGATCACGCGGACTAGCCCCCTCCCCCCCGGCGCAGGTCACCACGCACAAGTGGCAAACGATAATAACCAACCGCACCATGAGGCAGCGGGCGCCGACCGCACAACATGGCGTCAGACGCCAATCCCACCGTATGGAGGCGCAACCCTCCCGCCAGCAAACTACGCGCGAAAATCGCGCATACGATCCTAAGCTACCCAGCAAAAATGCGCGGGCCTCGAAATACGCGGATCAAACTTCCCTCCCCCCCAGCGCGGATCGCCGCGCACAACAAAGCGACGAACAATCAAACACTGACCACGCTGCATGGCAGCAGATACCGACCGCACAATATGGCGGCAGCCGCCGACCACACAGCATGAAGACAAAGAACTTAACCACCTGTGAGCATACCGCACCCAAGATCGTCCATAGCCAATATACGTGGACTGAGTCAGAAAGCCCTCCCCCCGCGGAGCCTCCTCGATGCACGCGCGTCCCCCACCCGGGCGCAGACGGGTCGGCGCCCAACGCTAGGAGAGGGAAGGAAGGGCAGGGCGGAAGGAGAACCGTGTAGCCCTCCCTGTCACAGGCGGGAATAAAACTGTCCCCCTAACGGTGCCGTGCTACCGGGCGTTTGAAGTCGGAGTTGCCCTCTTCTACCGGCGTGTGGAGCAGAGTCCTACAAAGTCGCCGGCCTCCGCGGCTGGTCGAGTGCAATGATCGTCGTTAGTGCAATGACGATCGTTGGTGCAATGACCACCGATTTCTAAAAACTATCGCGCGGCACCCGGGGGGAAGCATAGCGAGGAGGAGACGACAGACTATCCCACCCTGTCAAATCCGCGGCGCAAGTTTACAACTCGGCGCTCGACGAAACCGAGGATTCCGGAAGCGTGAATGACGCCGCGCATCGCGCGGAGTCAATCCCCATCCCCTCGCACGAGTCTCGCCCGATTCCCTGCAACAGAAGCGAGTCCGCGCGCACTTCTCGCCGCTCCCAACTAAGCCCCCCAAAAACGCACGCCGTCGGCCACTCTCTCTCCTACATATACAAACAGCAAATGGTTAATCATTGGGTAGGTGAAAGAAACAAATGCATTTTCAGGGTTTTCTTTCCTTCTTTTTCCTCTTAGCCTCTCCACACGCTCCCAGCAGCCTCGCTGCAGTTCCACTGAAACAGATTGAAACACGAGAGAGAACGCCAGCCGCCCGTGCGGTCCATACCGCGCCGGACACTCGCCACTGCCACGCGATCCGCGATCCCGCGCACCGAACCGCGCACGTCAACCCGATCCGGCGATGACATCGCCGACAGCGCGAAACACGACAGCACGAAACACAACACGAAAGCACGGCTCGGACGGACAAACATTGTCCTAACCTTGGCCGCCACGCAACCGCGCAACGCCGCAACCGCGCAACGCCGCACCATACCACCCCGTCCTTCAGCCAGCACACTCGCCGAGGCGTCTCCCTCAGAGTTCCCAGGCGTCCAAGCGGCTCCAGTCATCCCCCGCAATGGTCAGAGAGCACCCGTCACCAAAGACACCCGACAATGAAGGCGACGATCAGCGGCGCCAGTCAGCAGTCAAGTAAGAGCACTTGTAGATACAGGCGCACAGATATCGGCAATTACTAAATCGTTATACAACAGACTAGTCGAATCGAAGGAACACATGGAAGTGATTCCAATTAGAAAATTCTTACTCAGAGGAGCATTCTCGGAACGAAGTGCAATTATCGCGAATAAAGCAAGACTCGATTTTCAGTACAGAGCTAACACGTACGAAGTACGTGAGTTCTACATAGTCGAGAAAATGGCGTATGAGATGATCCTGGGGATTGAATTCCTAATTAAATACGGGATGAACATGCGTTGCTGTGATGAACTCGAGATAACGTTTGAACGAGATCTTGAAGCGACGATAGGTAATGGAAGAGAATTATGTACGATAACTCTGGATGGAGAATATCTTGGAAGACATTATTGCAAGGAACAGCGAGATGTTTGAGGAAGGCACGATCGGTAAAGTCAATCACTACGAACATGAGATCGTACTGACTTCTGATAAACCATATAAGAAGACTTATCCAATACCCGAGATACATATGAAGAGGGTGAGGAAGTATATGAGGCAGCTGGAAAGGCAAGGAATAATAAGGAAGCAATCCACAGAGTATATAAACTCATTAGTCGTTGTGATCAAGAAGAGCGGCGACATACGATTGTGCTTGGACGCGAGAGAATTGAATAAACGCATAGCGAGCGATCATGCACAACCGCCGACGATCGAAGAAGTTTTCCGACGTATCGGCAGGAAAAAGTACTACTCGACACTGGATGTGACTTCAGCATTCTGGCAAATACCTCTAGAGAAATATTCGAAGAAATATACGGGATTTTTGTTCAACGGACAATCATACGTATTTGAGAGAATGCCTTTCGGAATAAAGACGGCCGGAGCGTCGTTNACAAGGGCAATGAACAAAGTATTGGGGAACGAATGTTAGGAGTTTCTCACGATATATCTGGACGACATACTAATTGCGTCGGACAGTTTGGAAGAGCATATTGAGCACATAAAGACGGTATTGGAAAGATTAAAAGATGCCGGATTTAAATTAAATCGAGAGAAGTGTGAATTCTTGCGGGAGGAGATTACCTTCTTGGGACACACATTCAACGAGATACAGGCGGAGATAAACGATGATACGAGATCCGCTATTCAAAATTTTGAAAAACCAAAGAATAAAAAGGCGATACAATCATTTCTGGGCCTGGTGAATTGGGACAGAAGATTTATTAAAAATTTGTCAAGAATGACAGCACCTTTGGAAAAACTACTCAGGAAGGGCAAGAGATTCATATGGGGTCAGGCCGAGCAGGAAGCTTTTACCGAGATCAAGTTTGTAGAGGCGCCAAACTTATTTCTTATCCGTCCAGGATACAAATTCAGTATTTTTACCAACGCAGCGAAAACAAGACTGGGAGCGAGATTGTACCAGTATGCCGAAGATGATACCGACAGAAAATATACTGTAGCTTATGCTTCGCGTAGTCTAAAAGGAGCAGAGGCAAATTATACGATAACGGAGCTTGAATGCCTAGCGTTGGTATGGGTGCTTAAAAAATGGCATACGCTTCTGTTGGGACGCCATGTCCGTGTCCATACGGATCACAGGGCACTTAATTTCCTGAGTACCTGCGTACAAAATGATACGAGAATAGCCAGATGGGTTTCGTTTTTGAATTGGAGAATTTGAATTGGAGATTGAGCACATTCCGGGGAAAAGTAACGAAATGGCAGACGCGCTATCGCGAAATTTCGTAGCGGAGTGGACCATGTTGACTGACGAAAAACGTATCGCGGTCATTAGAGACGCTAAGGATGGCGTTGATACGGAGTCGTGGATACCAATTGTATAGAGAGCGCAAGAGGCAGACGAATCTTTGAAAAAAGCGTTATAGGAGATGGAGTTCGTTCACAGACGCGACGGGCTTATAAGAATACGTTACCCAGAGAGCGATAAGATCGCTTTGCCAGATAAAGTAGCGTGGCGCATTATCGAAAGGTCCACCGATTTCTGATACACTTTGGAACAGACAAGGTGTTAAACTTTACTAAACAATATTTTCACGGCATAAACTTGGCGTGTATTGCGAGAGACGTGGTAGCGTCATGTAAGTTATGTCAAGCGACGAAGCATCCGACTAGATCGACAGTCGGTGAACAATACTATGAATTACCGGATTTACCGGGACGAATCGTGTGGATATTTTCGGACCGTTACCGAAAACGGTACAAGGATTCAAATATATTTTGGTATATAATTATGAATCAATTTTCCAAGTTTGTAAAACTTTACCTCATGAAGGACCAAAAACTTGAGACCATTACGCAAATACCCGACGAACGATACTTTCAACAAGTCGGAATTCCGGAGACGATTTTGACAGACAACGGAGGACAGTTTATAACACGACGATGGCAGGAATTCGCGGACAATTACGGGTTCTTAGCTAGAAAAACATCTCCATACAATCCGCAATCGAATCCGGTAGAAAGGATAATGCGAGAACTCGGTCGGATAGTTAGAACATACGCGAGCGAGCGGCAATACACGTGGAATCGTATTGTCGAGCGAGCCGAAAACGTGATNAATTATACGGTACACGCGTCAACCGGTTTTACACCAACGGAGTTGCAAGATAAAGAAAATCGCCACTTGGAAATGTGCGAAACCTTGCTGCCGGAGATGTACGAGGAGGTAGCTTTGGAAGATAAAATCGCGAGGGCGAGAGAACAGCTCCAGAGGATGGCAGAAAAACGTGCAAGACAAGCGCGTAAGCACGGAACCGCGAAGACGTTTGAAGCCGGAGAAAGAGTCTGGATCAAGCTACACAGAAGATCCGACGCCAGTAGAAGATTAACAAAGAAGATCCACATGGTTTACGAAGGACCTTACCAAATCCTATGGGAGATAAAAAGAAATGCCTATTTGATCGGAGATCTTGAGGGACAACCGCTCGGAGTCTTCAACTCTCGACAATTAAAACCCGATAGAGAGGCAACTCTGAATCAAGAAAATCCAGAAGCGGAGGAAGATGATGTACCGACGGAGGACGGGTCGTCAGAACGCGAGGATGAACAACAAGATGAACCACTGGCGTACGAAGAGGACGAAGTGGTAAATAATGATGCGGAATCAGACGCAGCCAATAATGAAGAAAATTCGGAGGAAGAAACAAACTCTGAAGATGAGAGATACATTAGTGTCTTGGTAAGTGGAAGCTTGTTAACAGATGAAATGGAGCAGGATGAAGAGACCACTCCAATTTCCGAGGCAAAAGAAGCTGAGGAGAGAAGAAATTACATGAAATTTAAAAGAAGCATTCAGAAGATTGCAAAAAAATACAAAAGACTTACCCATGGAGCGAAGACAAGTCTAAGGAATACGAAGATCCGAGAAGAAGTACCGGGGAGGTTCCTGGAAAAGAAAAAGGACGAATTAGAACGCAAAGAGGTCAAGCAATATAATGCCATAACGGAGGACGAAGAGAAACCTTCGACAAGTGTAAAGCAAATAGTAAAAGAAGAAAAGGAACATAGTTCGTTAATAATCAAAACGCGAACGCGAACGGTCGATAAAATAAATGACCAAGCAAGAATTACCACACGAGCAAATTCGGATAGTGGAATTGAAAGTAGTGCGCGGATGACAGACGAGGAGATCGACGTCGAAGCCCTATCGGAAGATGAAGATTGGCGAGGAACGAGCAAGCGGAAAAACAATGTCGTTGTAATGACGGCGGATACCAGCCAGTTATCCAATCAAGAGTCGGAAAAGTGCGCGACAACGCGAGCGAGTTCTTGTGACGCGGTCGAATCGCATGACGAAATACGAAACAATAAAGTGCGCGAAAATGTCAAAAATACGAACAGACCGATAAGCGTGATTAATCCAATAATACGAACAGACTCAAACATGGACGCCGACGTCGAGAAACGGACGGACGCGTATAAAGTATCGTGCAACGGTGTGTAACGTGCCGACGCTAAACAAGCTCGAAAGTGTGAATCCGAGTAAAATTAATCGGAAAGACATGCCGAGGAAAACGAATAAAAAATCCGTGGATAAGTGCGCGGAAAAGGAGAACATTATAAACGCGAGTAATACGGGCGGCGAAATCGGCGAAAGCCAAATACGCAAGCAGATGGACAGAACATCGGTGAAAGTGCATAATAAAGTCGTAACCGTACGCGACAATAAAGAATCCGAGATTATTCTCGACAATAGTAGCCAAGCTGAAATATCGGAAGTTAAGCCGATAAAAACGGAACCTAAAATTGCGGTAAAACGCAAGCAATCTGCATAGGATGTCGAAAACCAAACACCAAAATTAGTCAAACAGAGACAAGCAGCGATGAAGGCATCTATCAAAACAAGAAGAATAATATCCGAGGAAGAAAATACCTCACTATCCAGCGGCGAGAGTAACACGGATGAAAACATCGTTTCGGATAACATAAAACTTTCTATGGACACAAAATCCGCCGAAACTTTGGCGAGGAAGATGAAACCGACTCTTTTATCCGTGCAGAATACCAGAATCCCGTTAGTGATGGCTAGACGACTGGAGGATGCGCGGGATACGAAGAGGAGCCATACCAAGGAAGCCGGTGACGAGCATACATACAGCAGGGGCATGCCAGTCTCGCAGCAGCATGACAGAGACGAGGATGTGCCTGAATCACCATCGGAGGGCGAGAAGGATTGTCCGGATACGGTGGAGTACGTGGAAACAGCGGCAGAGACCGTCAACCAGGAAGTAGCGGAGACGATGAGCACGCAGGATGCAGAAGCGGTACCGGAGTCTTCACAGCAGGTGGAAATACCACAATCGGATAGCCAGGAGGCTGAAACCCAAGAGACATATTGTGATTTGTGATTGAAACACTTAGTGATTTCGTGCGGAGTGATATATTTCATGTGCGAGTCAAGTCCGAAGTCGATGAGTCAATGCGTGACTATATTAGAGATATACAGTCTCGATACTTTATATATTTTATTATGCATTGTGACGTGACAAGGTCCGTCACAAGGGCATAAGCCCGATCGAGGGGGAAAAATTATGGGATCGCGTCCTCGCGTCGCGAGAGAGGCGATCTCCCCGTTCCGGCGCGTCCACCGTGCCGTTTGTCATGTATCGTTCGATATGTATCCCGTCCTCCGACCGACTGACGACCCGTCCTCCGTCGGTACATCATCTTCCTCCGCTTCTGGATTTTCTTGATTCAGAGTTGCCTCTCTATCGGATTTTAATTGTCGAGAGTTGAAGACTCCGAGCAGTTATTTCTCAAGGTATCCGATATGCCAAACTATCGCGCGGCACCCGGGGGGAAGCATAGCGAGGAGGAGACGACAGACTATCCCACCCTGTCAAATCCGCGGCGCAAGTTCACAACTCGGCGCTTGACGAAACCGAGGATTCCGGAAGCGTGAATGACGCCGCGCACCGCGCGGAGTCAATCCCCACCCCCACGTGCGAGTCTCGCCCGATCTCTTGCAATAGAAGCGAGTCCGCGCGCACCTCAGGCCGCTCCCAACTAAGCCCCCCAAAAACGCACGCCGTCGACCACTCTCTCTCCTACATATACAGACAGCAAACACTGGATAATCACTAGGTGAAAGAAACAAATGCATTTTCAGGGTTTTCTTTCCTTCTTTTTCCTCTTAGCCTCTCCATACGCTCCCAGCAGCCTCGCTGCAGTTCCACTGAAACAGATTGAAGCACGAGAGAGAGCGCCAGCCGCTCGCGCGGCCCATACTGCGCCGAACACTCGCCGCCGCCACGCGATCCGCGACCCCGCGCACCGAACCGCGCACGTCAACCCGATCCGGCGGTGACATCGCCGACAGCGCGAAACACGACAGCACGAAACACAACACGAAAGCACGGCTCGGACGGACAAACATTGTCTTAACCTTGGCCGCCACGCAACCGCGCAACGCCGCAACCGCGCAACGCCGCACAACACCACCTCGCCCCTCAGCCAGCACACTCGCCGAGGCGCCTCCCTCAGAGTTCCCAGGCGTCCAAGCGGCTCCAGTCATCCCCCGCAATGGTCAGAGAGCACCCGTCACCAAAGACACCCGACGATGAAGGCGACGATCAGCGGCGCCAGCCAGCAGTGACCGCCGAGCCACGTGGCACACACTCCCGCAAGACAAAGTCCCGATGCCGGCCGCGCACACCGAGAAAGCGCGAGGAAAAGTCCGACCGCACAGCATGGCGACGAACGCCGACAGCCCAATATGGCGCGAGCACGCGCGCGCCAGCGCCACGGACGCATCGCATGCCACGGACAACCCAACAACGGCCGCGGACCACCACGTGTCCCGGCACCCCACGAAAACGCTCACGAGCACTTCCCTGATGCAACCCTGGCATCCCAGAGCGCCAGGCACGTCCAGGCAACGAAACGCCTCACGACCGGAAAGCCCCCGCCGACCCGCCATCGGAGCCACGAGGCAACTTAACCCCGCCGCGCCGGTCCCACAATCAATCGCATGCTACGACGTCCCCACGAGCCTCCCGAGGTCACCTCCACGCACCCGGAAGGAACTCCACACGACGGATACGGTCCCACAATGCGCGATGCACCCGCTGCAACACAAAAGTCCGAAAATTACGTAAAACCGAGGAGCCACGCGGGCCGCGCCCGCGCGCCAGCGCCGCCACACTGGAAACCCCTCCATACGTCTCCTTGTATAAAGTTCTTAATGATATCATTTTCCAGTTTTAAATTATTCATGTAATTTAGTATTAGATCAAATGTTCCTGGTATTTCCAAGAGAAGTTTTAAATTCCACTTTAGTGGAATATATGTAGCGTATGATTTAAATTCTATTTTTCTATTAATTTCTATTTTTCTAAATTTTTTTCAGTTCCAAATTCTGCATTTTTTGTAATTGACCCTACACTGTATTCGACTGGCATAATCATAAGATCGTTTTGGTCATAATATGAAAATCTTTTATGCTCCGTTTGAAATTCTGATAAAATTATACTTGAAGACTTTAAAATCATTCTCATATTGCGTATTACAGATGAATCATATTTCTGCGACAAATATTCCATTTTTTGTAGTATATGATTTGTATATGTAACATTAACAAAATATATTATTGTATCCACAACCAGTTGCACAACATTCCGCGGTATTACCGGATTGTTGTACAATTGCAATGTTAACTACATCATTTCAGCTCTCAAATCGATTGAATTTGACATAATGAGATTTAT
>JAJVSH010000445.1:19152-33108 GCA_021460005.1 Tetramorium alpestre | reverse complement strand
TCATTACGTCTAAACAGGACGTCCACGAGATTCTACGAAATAAATCACACTACTCTGGTCCTGTCAGGATCGCTCAAGACTTAACGCATAAACAAAGAATCCATCTAAAAAATCTGCAGACTCAAGTGAAAGCGTTAAGAGAAGCAGGCATCACAAATAAGACTATTAGATATAGAAACGGTGTGCCAAGGATTGTTGATTCTAATCAGAATATTAAGCAAAAAAACTGACTCGATCCCCTTTAGTATACTACCAGAATGTGCGTGGTTTAAGAACGAAATTAAATGGTTAAATTGTGATGTGCCTTAGCCTGTCTCTCGGAAAAATTTGATATATTATAATATTGGTTGAAACATGGTTAATTAAATGATACTATTTCAGACTCTGAACTGGCTTTGAAGGTTTTAATATTTTTCGATGTGATAGAAATCCTGCAAATAATTCAAATTTACGCGGTGGAGGCATATTGATTGCCGTCAGAAGTTGTTTTTTCAGTCGTGTGTTGAATGTAACGGCGACAAATATTGAGCAACTCTTTGTTGACATTCGAATCAACCATAAACAAATAATAGCTGCTGCTGCTTATATTCCTCCGACCTCCGACCCGGCTATTTATGAAACCCATTGTCTCTCCGTCGAAGAAATAATGGGCAGATACCCGAAGGTTGACTTGCTGCTAATCGGTGATTACAATATACCATATACCCGTTGGTACAACAATGGATATTTACAATATGATTCCGATGAACGGGTGCATATGTCTGAACAGGCGAATACTTTAATGTCTTACTTTAATGAATTTAATCTTAACCAATTCAATTGTATAAATAATGCGAATAATTATACTCTTGATTTGGTTTTTTCATCCATGGCTAATGTTGGTGTATCCTCGGCATTGGAATCAATATGCAAATGTGAACTTTAGCAAACCCAACAACATTGGATCGCTGCTGGGATTCTCGTCGAATCGTATATTGGAACCGCGAAAATGGTACACATCGGACATGCCGATCAATATTATGAACGTGAACGTTATCCGTATAGAATGCAACGTGACCTCGGGCGCGTACAGCAACAGCAAACGTGTACACACGATACACAAATTTTCATCGAACGTGCCGCCAGGATATAAGATATCGGAAAGGCCGTCGCAGATCATTTACCTGCCAGTCATCGTACGCATTACGGATCTGATGATACGCGTCGCTGACCAGTACGGACGATTGCTCGACTTTCGAGGTGAGGAGATAACCGTCAGATTGCACGTGCGAAAGTGTTGACAGTAACGCGATGTGAGATGCTTGTGTTGAACGGCTCGAGGCACGCGAGGGATAACACACGCGTCACTACTCTCGGTAATATCCGATCCTCCGAGAGAAAGAAACTCAACGCATCGAACATTGAATTTTTTAAATCTCTGGGATTCGCGGTACGGAACATCTAACGATGACGGACATTCTCAACATCGAGGACGAGCTGGTCTTCGACGATTGCATCGTTAAACTCGAGACTCACACGTACAATCCATACGCCAATACGACGTTCGGACACAGTGACGAGATAAGAATACCCATACAGCAACAGAACCCGTACACGCCGTATGAAAGTTTTCTATACATCGAGGAAAAACTAACGATAAAGACCGAAGTCGCGGGATCTAGTGTCGCACAACTGCGTCGCGTTCATGTTCGACGAGATTCGATACGAACTCGACGGTGTGGAGATTGATCGCAACAAAAACGTCGGAATAACCAGCACGCTCAAAAACTATATATGTAACGATATCGTCCGATAGAAGCGTGATTCTGAGACACGCCGGTTGGGATACGCAGAGTAGCGCGGACGGATACTTTAATTTTTGCATACCGCTCTACATGTTACTGAGATTTTGCGAGGATTACAGACGCGTGGTTATCAACGCTCGTCTCGAGTTGATTCTGATACGATCCCGCAACGATAACAATTGCCTGGTGGGAAATTCGGCGATGAATCCCGAGATTGAATTGTTTAAAGTACAATGGCGAATGCCACACGTGTTACTAAACGAAATAAATAAGCTGTCGATTCTGCGTGCTTTAAAAAAAGGACAATACCTCAGCATGGCTTTTCGCTCGTGGGATCTGTACGAGTTTCCGCTACTGCAGAGTACAACCAAGCATTCGTGGGCCATCAAGACCGTTTCACAGCTCGAGAAGCCGCGATACGTTGTCTTCGTCTCTGCAGACGGGTCGGAAGAACGTCATGTCCGAGGATGCGAGCCGATTCGACGACTGCAAATTGAGCAACGTGAAACTCTATCTGAACTCGGAATGTTATCCGTACGACGATATGAATCTGGATTTCAATAAGAAGAAATGGGCGATTCTGTACGACATATACGCGCGTTTCATTAAANGCTANTACGGATACGAATATCTCGAANCGAGTNTCACTGTCATAACTTTCTGTCACAAACTTTACGTTCCGTCCGTTCGTGATTATCGACTGTTCTCGACAAAACAAGTCGGTCAAGAGCGCAACCGTGGATGTGAGATTGGAATTCGAGTGTAAGGAGAACGTACCCGCGAATACGACCGCGTCTCATATTGTCTCATCATACACGATCGCGTGGTTCAGTACAACCTGTTGACCAACGTTGTACGCAAAATCATCTAAGTGCGACACATTGCGTTCAAACCCGTTCACACANATCTCGTTGGAAAGGAGAGCGGTATAAAATCTACTACATTCCGCGATCATCTCACATTACGTTCCTCGACGTCAGNCATGTCCACACCGACGTTTGTGGATCTGCAAGGTTTCACCGTCGGTAGAAACTCCTTCGTCGTGAAGAAGTTCGCCGCTCTCAGAGAGGGATTTATTCTCTCTCATTACATCTTCGAAAACCCCGAGCCGTGGTATTTTCTCAGCAAAGCGGACAGACAGCCGCTATAACCTGGTTGACGGTGAAACATCACGGGTTATGCTGGGACGATGGACCGATTCAGTACCACAGGGCTAAAGAGTTGATTACCAAGGCGNTGCGGGAAAGCGAAACCTCGCCCATCGTATACGTAAAGGGGCTTGAGAAACGAGAATAGCTGCAGGATTTNTTGCTGTACAATGCGCGAGAGGATGTCTACATCGAGAGCCTCGACAAGCACTACGAAGACGTGGAATCGTTGAAAAAGATGGGCGCTACACATACTTTGCGTTGCCATAATCATGTATCCAATTGTGCTTTACAAAATGTATTCAAGCTATACAATTGGTGGCAAAACCACCAAAAAAATAAATGTATACTATCTACACATATATCGTCAATTTTTATAATTCCCTTCCCATTTCGAACAATATTGACTTCATATTAATGTATTTAGACGTTTTGCAAATAATAACTCGACGTATTTTCTTAAAATCACTTGAGGTATTGCTAAAAACTACTTGATGTATTTTAACGTATTGCAAATAATAACTCGATGTATTTAGACGTTTTCTTAAAACCACTTGACGTATTTAGACGTTTTCTTAAAACTACTTGACGTATCTTGACGTATTGCTAAAAACCACTCGACGTATTTAGACGTTTTCTTAAAACTACTTGACGTATCTTGACGTATTGCTAAAATCACTCGACGTATTTTTACGTATTCCTAAAAACTGTTTGACGTATTTTAACGTTTTCTTAAAACCACTCGATGTATTTTGATATATTTTAACGTTTTTCTTAAAACCATTTGACGTATTTTCTCGTATTATTAAAAACTACTCGACATATTTTGACGTATTTTGATATATTTTAACGTATTGCTAAAAACCACTCGACGTTTCTCGAAGTTTCTTTCGACATCTTTTCAGGTTATGACACGTTTTTATAAACAATTTGCAAACGTTGTCCCCCCTCTACTCTCAAAAATAATGAATGACATCACGTATGTGCGCAATTAATTTTCAATCCCCTTCTTCTTTTACTCCCTCTCTTCTAATCACGTCTTATCAGGTTTGAACACGTTTCTATAAACATATCTCCCACCCCCCTCAGCGTCTATCTCCTCTCCTCTTAAAAAAGTGAATCACGTATGTGCGCAATTAGTTTTACACGATCAGTATTGCATCAGACGCTCATGCCAACGGACCTTTTCACGAAAAAACATGTATTCCGCTGAAGGAAACAGCAGTGACAGACGTATGAATTATTACGTACCGCTTCAGCGATGAAGCGACGCTGCATGAAAATAAGAAGAGAAAATGTAACGAGTAAGTACCTATTTTTATATATTTTTGTACATTTTGTATATAATTTGTAAATCTTTTTTCTTTAGAAGTCGATCTTTCGACGAGAAAAGAGCGATCAATTGGACGCAGCGTATACTCAGTAGACGATACGCGCTGACGGCCACGGGATACAAGTATCTTGAAATTGGTATCAACGGTATCCACCGAGATCGCCTTAGGAGATCATCGCGGAAATGAACTGGTATTGTCTCTCGAAACGTGGAAAGGATTCTACGAGCAACGATGGAATATTCAGCAATTACTTCGAAACGATCGTAGAGACGCCGTTATAAGCGCTGGACCGCTAACGATCCGTGTGATCGCGATTAACTGTGCTAAACTCGTACGTCTCGAATCATCGAACGTATGTTTGACGATGACCGAATCGACGTTGATGTTCATGTTTACCCTGGATCGATGCATCGATATAACGTTCGACTCACTGTCAAATATAATCGAGACGGTCGACATCAAGTTTAGACAGTTTTGGCCGCATCTTCTTTGANGGATTCCACCGAGATCGTGAACGCGATCCGCGCCAGCGATGCTTTCGACAAGAATCACCTCGTCGATTGTGAGCTGTAATTGGCTTTAATTTTTAGCATGTAAGAGAAAAAGAATATGTAAAAAGAAAATAAGAATAAAAAAAGTTTTTNTTTATAATCACGTTGTGATTTCCTTACACGCATTTCCTGCGGAACGTATCTTTTTAACCGTGAAACACGGGTATAAATTGGGTCAAAGCGAGGATANCGANGCGTGGGAGTGAGAGAGAGCGCGTAGGACCCCCTCCACCACGATACATGCTCATGGAGTATAAAATACGGTTTATAAAAGTTATAAAATTATTTATTTAAACTTCTCATATTTTTTACAATTAAATAGATAATTATCGGTAGAAGTCGCTGGTTGGACAGAGCGATNTTATAAAAGTTATAAAATTATTTATTTAAACTTCTCATATTTTTTACAATTAAATAGATAATTATCGGTAGAAGTCGCTGGTTGGACAGAGCGATTCGACGGTTGCAGCGTTCTCTGTAAATAAAAAAAAATTTCCTAATGTTCANTATGTATATGTGTTCGCTACGTACATGTGTTCGTAATATGGTAAATGAAAGAAAAAATATATACCGTATTACTTTGCCAACGACGACGACGATAAAGATGTGCTTGGAGGAGTTAAAGAACGATATCCTTGCCGCTCGACCGATTTCCGATGAACATAATCTTGAATTTTCTCCCACGGCTTCGGCGGAGGAGACAGAGGACGGTATCCCTGGCGCTGGACCGCTTTCTCTTATGAACATAATCTTGTATTTTCTCCCACGGCCGCGACATTTGACTCGATATCAAGGGTTCGCGCTCATCGCGATCGCCCGATCTCCGAGTAACAAAACCATTTAAATATATTTAATCAATAACTTAGTCTGGATTACTTATATATTTCCAAGCGATTCTTACTTACGAGAAAGATTATGGTCTTGTGCGATGTCCAGCGGTGTCTCTTTCTAACACTGATTATCAAAAGGATACCGGAATGGATACCGAGATAATAAAGTCATCGGATCCCTTGCAGGTTCTACCGCGCCAGTCATAACATTAACGCTCGCGAAAAATATTTCCGGAAATTGTGGAGGAGGAAGTACCGAGACAATAACGTCACCGAATTCCTTGCAGGTTCTACCGCGTCAGTCATAACAATAGCGGTCAGATATCGGTGCTCGCGAAAGAGTCTTGATGATACAGGTTGGAACCCAATTCTAATCGCATGTGCGATATCGCGTCAGTCATAACATTAGCGCTCGCGAAAAGTATTTCCGGGAATTGTGGGGGAGGAAGTACCGAGACAATAACGCCACCGGATGTATAATATCGCGCATTAACGGCCAGATATCAGCGCTCGCGAAAAAAAATATATGCGTTATCTTATCTTATTTACATAGACAAATGCGTTATCTCTCAAAAGTGCCGGACCCTTATCATCCCGCCGCGTTATCAGACCCCGCGTTATCTTGCTTATGTTACCCGATATTCTTATCTTGTTTATGTAAGCAAATATCGACGTTATCTTATCGTGTTTATGTAACGCAATACCTTATTTTATTTTATCTTGTTTAGGTAAACAAATATCGGAGTTATCTTATCTTGTTTATGTAAACAAACATGATTTTTATGTAAACAAACATGATATTTATGTAAACAAACATGATATTTATGTAAACAAATATGATATTTATGTAAACAAACATGATGTTTATGTAAACAAACATGATGTTTATGTAAACAAATAAGGACCACCCACGGTGGATTAGAACCCGCCTTACTATACTACTAAGGACCATTAATGTTAACGCTAATTACTAGCGTTTGTGTATGTGGACACGTGTTTTTTTCTCTTGGATTGATTCCAAAATCTTTGGTATGGTCGAAATAAATCTGGTGTGCGATTTGTACTGCTTAACATGTGTAAGACTTTATTGATTAGGCTGAGACGTGCTCGCAGCGTCTTTGCTTTACAATAATTGCCGTTCGTCGACGACGACTTGTAAAAAACCTAGCAAGAGGGGGGGGAGGAACAAAAATCAAGCGCTAGCGTGACGCGTGAATAAGAGGGCGAGGACCATACGAATCTACTCTACACATATTTNAACGAAAGAAATTAAAGCTTAGCGTATACAGTAATTACTTTTTATTCCAGATGATATGTTTACATATATGATAATAAAATTATCATATATACATATATACATATTATGTAAACAGAGAAATTCTCCATTTAACGAGAGTCTAGCGGCGTTTGGAGGTTGGCATGATTGTTTGCGGAGAAGGAAGACAGACGTGGAAGCCACGAGGAAGAATAATTTATTCGAGAGAATTGACTTTCTTATAATTCTATTTTATGAGATGTAATTTGTTCTATAATTTCACCATTATATTATAATTTCATATTCCTTAAATTGACGACGTGAAAACCAATTCTCATAGGTAAAATTGTATTTCTTTTGTTGTATTATCATTTGTCGTCTAACTAATGTAAATAAATTCTCATAGAACATTGGTCGAATAGTTGATTTCGAAGGAGGATTTGAAATTTTACGGTTACGTTTATGCTAAAAAGAAGAGAAAATAACATGTACCATCTGAAGGAATATTCTTCATATTATTGGATGTTTCTTCATATATTGATATGTTGATATGTTGGAGGCATTGGAATATCTTATGTTATGTATTTATTTTTGATTATCTTGATTTCAATAATCTTAGGTTTTATTATTTTTTGCTTTTCTTTTGACAATTTTTGATTAAACATTTCGAGATCTTCATCTAAGATATAAATATTCGTATCTTCCATTTTAATAGGCCAGACTATTTTGTAACTTTTTATAAAAAGATATTTTCCATTGTAAATATATAGAAAATTTTAAGCAATTTTATTATTGTATTTAAATTTATAGATGTATAAAAGGCATTATGTAAAACATGTCATTTTAAAGTATCGATAAACATTTAACATCTATTTGTGTGACAGATACTACTTGTAATTGTATTTGCGTACATGCTATATGTATTTTTATATATTGAGAGTTAAAAGGAAATCTAGATATGGGTTTAAAATTATCATATTTCTTTCCCAAAATAACGGGGATTAATCTTAAATCCAATATGTTCAATGCAAAAAATGGATCCATCTTTTAAAAAGTAGCAGTTATCAGCAGATTTTGTTGTTAGTATGACTTTATTAAATTTAATCTTTTTGTGCGAATTTAAATTGTAAAGGCAAAGTTCTGCCATCTGATTTTATAAGTAATGGTGTGTGTGTGTATTACTTTTACTATTTTCGAAATTATTAATACGTTTTGAGAAATTTTCATTAATTCGATTATGTAATTGAGATAACGATTTATCTGATTTTCGTAGCATTTTTTAATTACTCCCATACAGTTCTCAAAAGGAAANAGATTGAACGTATCAAGAGATTCATATATTTTAACATCCATCCACAGAGAAGAATCAAATTGTGAANATTGTATACAATATTATTTTTGCATATAATATTTTAAACGTTTCAACAAAATATATTAATAAATCACTTGCGTATTTGTTATTACGGAAACAATGTTCAGGATAACATAAAATACGTATGGCAGTATGTAAAGCACAACAATGTTTATAACGATCTTTGTTTAAATATTTATGTAAAATTATAGGTCCCAAATAAAGTAGAAATAATCTCAATTTTGCTGTCTTCCAACGATTTAATTCATTTATTTCCCGTGGACGGTGAGCAAATTCTTTTGGTATAAATTTATGTAAAGCTTTAAAATCCCGAAATAATGCTCTTATTTCTATTGAAAGTAACTGTGAAATTTGATCCTTAGTTCATAAATGTTGCATGTTTCTCGTCACTGCTAAACAAACTAAATGCAAGTAATCTAAAGGAAATTTTTTTTTCATATCCATAGGTAAGTTTTCAAAAAAAGAATTGGAAATGTGATGTTCTTCATTATCTCTATTGCGAAAATTGTTATTGATCCTTAACAGTGCATTTTCCTCTAAAAATACCATTTTGTGATTGCGATATTCTCCTTCACAAAAACATTTTTCGCAACCAAAATATGCATTGTAATCCTTTGAAGCAGTTTGTCACGTCCAAGGTGAAATGGTCCGGACATGGTTAAAGGGGGAGTAGAGTTATCTGCCCCCGATGATGAATCTGTTTCCCTTGTTATTGAGAATATCGTCGGTTCCATTGCCTGTATGCCGGGCCTCGGACCGATTTAAGGAGGCAAGCGCGTAGCTTCGACGTTGCGCTTCCTGACCTGCACAGTCACGGATAGGGGCCTTGTTGGAAACCTCGTAGGCGCCATCGTTGCGGGAGNCGGAGGCAATTACCTTACGGCTCTAAGTGTCGACGCCGGCGCTTCTATTCTCGGTAGACCCGTCAGTCCTGGCGGCACGGAGACCAGAGGTTTTAGGACGGGCGTGAGCTGATTGGTTCGGAGGCGCAAGTCCGACTATCGCCAGTCCTCTCAAAAATAGAAGGGTCGAATTCTTAGTCAGAAAAGGGCCTTCTTAAACTTCTTCAATTANCTTCGGCGGTCCGCAGGTCGACCTCGACGTACCATGTTCTGCCGAGAAATACTCATGTTTATCAACGCAAGAGATAAGAAAAGAAAGAAAATAATATAATAATAAAAAAAAGGGATTAATATATAATAGAAAAAGACTCTATATTATGGTAGAACTTATGTGGATTCACGACGCGAACACGAGAGAAGAGATTATTGTAAACCGGAGCATTNTAGTAGAACGGNTGAAAAGCAACGAAAAACTTTCTCTTCCTTTGCGGAAGCTTGTTAGAAGCGGAATTTGATGGAAGACAGGGGTCAAAATTTGACAATCCTGAATGGTGGAGGAAGGATGGGAGAATTCTTGACGACAATAACACGTGCTCCTCTGATATCCAAGCGCACTGCATCATTCCGCCAGATCTCTTCCCGACAGGACGTGTTAGAGAGTGCGCTTCAGTCAGCGGAAATGTTCGATCTAGAGCAGGGATACGCAACTGGCGGCCCGCGGGCCGCATCCGGCCCGCGACATCCAGGCTTAGTCCACAGAAAAATGAAAAATAGCTCACGCCCGGGCCTAGTGTCACTCAATAAATTAGTCCAAGATAGAAAAGCACAGTTTTCACACTAAAAAGGCATTTTATAATTATTAAATTGCGAAAATATCAAAATTTTAATCTCAATGATATTAATATAAAAACAAAAACAAAAAAAAATAAAAAATAAAAACTCAAAAACACTAAAAAAAGGGAATCGATTTGTCTCACCTCCACGTGATGATTCCTGGTAATACAAAGAATAATACAAAGGAGGCAAAAATATGAGTTCTAAATTTCGCTGCTGCGGTCCACGGTATAATTTTAAATTTTACATTTGGCCCGCCAAAAAATCTAGTTGCGTATCTCTGCTTTAATTTTAAAAAAAATTGAAATTCGACCAAAATTGAGGCCTCTACGCTAATATCAAGTTTTGGAACACTGTACGTCGGCCAGCTCGAGCGCTCTGATGTCGCAGCGCCGCGCGCCGCACACAGGAATTTGTATGTTGTTTTNGTTTATCCGTCTGTTCCAGTTGCTGCTTTATTCTTAATTTAGGGAAAAGCTTTTGTCGTGGTTGTTTGCGGACTTCACAACCTTTATAACTTGCTGGATGAATTGCTGGATTTCCACTGCAGTTGTAACATTTGACTTCTTCAAATTTCGCTTTCTTTTGACAATCGCTTGTTATGTGTTTTCCTGCACACTTAACGCATCTTGGGTTTTTAAAACAGTAGTTTTTAGTGTGCCCATATGCTTGGCATCTGGTACATTGCAGTATGTCTTTTTTTACGCGTAATAGGGTTGTTCGAAACAAATTATTGTATTAAGTAAATTTTTAATGTTATATGTCTTTGTTATTTTCTCTTTGTTCTAATTCTATAAAAAATAGTGGTAATGGTTTTCTTGTTTTAGCATGTAATATATTAGTTATATTAGTTACTTTATGATTTTTGGTTTCTATTTCTTCTTTGAGTTCTTCAAGATTATTATTGGATGCATGTTTCTTAATACTACTTTAAACTTTTTGTTATTTTTGCTTTGATATGTACAGCCTTGAGTGCCTCTTTTTTTAAGTGCCTCCATTATAGGCAAATATTTTTCTGTACTAAGTTGCTGTATTTTTAACTCGATTATTTGTTTAGTATTTTTATTGTATATTGATTTTTTGCAATTTCTTCAAGTAATTGTTTTAATGGGATGATATTTTCAACGCCTTCCACAAATATAGGAGGAGCTTTCATTTCAATTTTATTCGATTGATATCTGATGCTTTACTTATATCTTGGATTTCTTCCACGTTTAGTTTTTCAAAACTGTTGCTGGTTTCAATGGGTTTATTTANTCAGTAATCTTTAATGAACGTTTGACGTTTTCTGTAATCATTGTTTTCAGGATTATCTCTTGTTCTTTTTTTATATTCTACCTTTTGCCAGCTTTGTTTTTGTTCTTGTTGTTTTGTATTTTGTTCATCATTTGGATTATATTGTTGATGTGTGTATTGTGTGTTGATGTTGTGAGTGTTGACAGTGGTCTTCGGTATCAGGCTTACTTATAGTTGGCGCGTTGTGCATGCTGCCGGTGAATGTGCGTAGACGCCACGATAACGCCTTGCGCAGGCCCTAGTTACGTGAATNAGCCGATGGTGTTGTCTGTATAGGTTATATGACAGGGATACGCAACTAGATTTTTTGGCGGGCCAAATGTAAAATTTAAAATTATACCGTGGGCCGCAGCAGCGAAATTTAGAACTCATATTTTTGCNTCCTTTGTATTATCCAGGAATCACCACGTGGAGATGAAACAAATCAATTCCCTTTTTTAAGTGTTTTTAAATTTTAATTTTTTATTTTTTTTTTGTTTTTGTTTTTATTTTTTTTCGTTTTTATGTTTTTATATTAATATCATTGAGATTAAAATTTTGATAATTTCGCAATTTAATCATTATAAAATGCATTTTTAATGTGAAAACTGTGCTTTTCTAACTTGGACTAATTTATTGAGTGACACTGGGCCCTGGGCGTGAGATATTTTTCATTTTTTTTGTGAATTAAGCCTGGATGTCGCGGGCCTGATTGAAAAGTCTCGCGGGCCGGATCCGGCCCGCGAGCCGCCAGTTGCGCATCCCTGAATTAAAGGTTTTTTAATTTCCTAACGATCTCTCGTAGTCAATTTCAGTTGTAACCATTTTTTGTAGGCCTGTTTTTTTTTTAAATATTTCAACAATTTTTTTTTTAGTTTAAAAAACTGGAGGGTGATGGCGCAATTCTGACTTCATATTCGTTTTCAGCGGCCCAAAATGCGTAAGAATAGCTTAGTTAGATCCCCAGCACAACCTACTTTTTCTTTTTTGTGGGCCTGTGAATGAAAGCTATAAGGAAGATTATATACAGGCTACTAGCGTTACAGTGGAAGACTGGATTGGACTCATTACAATAGCATCCATTTACAGTNCCCCGAAACACACGATTAAGCAAGAACAATATACACTCTTTTTCAAAACCTTAGGCAATAGATTTATAGTTGGAGGAGACTATAATGCAAAACACCCGTGGGTTTCAAAATTAAACATACCCACNCCGAAAGGAAAACATTATACCGATCCATCTTAGAAAATAATCTACGCGTATTATCAATTGGTGAACCAACGTATTGGCCTTCAGACCGTAGAAAAACATGATGTTATANATTTTTGTGTAATAAAGGGTGTATCTGAATAGTANTTAAAAATAGAATCATGCTTAGATTTAACTTCTGATCATTCACCACTAATAATCACATTAAACATGCAAATTATAGAAAAAGAAAGACCTCCTTTTCTCCATAATAAGAAAACAAATTGGAACTTATTTAAAGAAATATTAAATGAAAAATAACCTGCAACATACCACTCAAAACTGCAGAAGAATTAGAAATAGTCATAGAAATAGTCATAGACAATCTAAAAAATACAAAATGCAGCATGGATAGCTACCCCTGAAATTAAAACAAAAAGCACACAAAATATGCTCAATATATGTAAGGGACAAAATAGCAGAAAAAAGAAAACTCAGGAAGGAATGGCAAAAAACACGTTCTCCGCATAATAAAACGAAACTAAACAAAGCAACAAAACAACTAAAACAACTAATATATAATGAGAAAAGNAAAAGCATTGAAGACTTCTTGAAAAGTCTTACAGCAACAGAAGCAACCGATTATTCCTTATGGAAAGTCACAAAGAAAATAAAAACCCCACAGCAGCCGATAATACCAATATGACTACCTAATGGAGAATGGACAAAAAGTAATAAGGAGAAAGCCAAGCTATTCGCAGAACACCTAGAGAGACTTTTTACGCCAACACCGCAAGAAGTTACGNATAAAGAAGAAGATATACATCATCAATTGTTAACACCACTACAAATGGAAATGCCAATTAAGAAAATCAACATCAAAGAAGTATACAATATAATACAAAAAGATCTCATTGCCAATGCAAATAAAACCTCAGGTTATGATCTGATAATAGGCAAAATATTAAAAAAATTACAAGAAAAAAACACTGAGATTATTGACCATTATTTACAATACCGCGCTAAGATTTAATTACTATCCAGCATAATGGGAAATAGCGCAAATAGTATTACTGCCGAAANCAGGGAAAAACTTTGCAGAAACTACGTCATATACCATAGACCAATAAGCCTACTGCTGTAATATCAAAGGTTTTTGAGAATACTGAAAAGAACTGATACTAAAAAGAATTAAACCAGAATTACAGGAAAACAAAGTTATACCAGACCACCAATTTGGTTTTCGTGAGCAACATTCGACAATTGAGCAGGTNCATAGAATTGTAAGAAAGATTAACAATGATTTTGAAGAAAAACAGTACTGCTCTGCAATATTCTTAGACATATCACAAGCCTTTGATAAGGTGTAGGTTATTATATACCCAGGATTATTATATAAAATAAAAAAATATTGTTAACATAAATTTTACTTAATATTAAAATCATACATATCTGACAGACAATTCTTAGTTAAACAACAAGAAGAACAAACGAAACTCATGCTCATTAAATTTGGAATATCGCAGGGCAGGCCCAATT
>JAJVSH010000442.1:0-25485 GCA_021460005.1 Tetramorium alpestre | reverse complement strand
CTACATTAACAAATTCAATTTATATTTGGCTGGATTTTTTTAGCGCATTTTTCGATGAATGTTACATATACTATGGACATATGGACGCATATACGCTTTACGGAATCTAGCCTTTGTAGAAACATTTAAAGAATTTTTCATTATAACGTTTTAATGACGTCCAAAAAAATATACCACTTAAATATCTCTGACTATTCTACTATTTTTTACCATTTCGATTTAATTTAGTCTCGCCACGAAACGGAGAATTAATTATAGATACTGTTTTAAATCTGTTAACTACAAATACTGATTTTCTCAACTTCGACACAATTTAATTCTTAGCTAGTATTTTTTATGTATTTATTATTTTATTATGATATTACTTCAAACCACGATATGACTTCTTAAGACTTATTTTATTCACTTGATTTGCTCAATCTTTTAACAATTTTCTTTTTAATTTCTTTCAATATGTTTTGTTTTATGGCATGACTTACCAACTCTATGTTTATTCTTTTTAACAATTTTTCTTCTTCTTTTATCTTATTTTATTTCTTATATTTATATATTTTTTTCAAAATACCTTTTATAATCTCTAATGGTGTATTTGTCTATTTCTGCGAATTGAAGCTATGACTAAAGAAGTTTCGATGACATCGAAAATCTGTTTCATCCTATAATTCTTATAATTATTTGTACATAATAAACTTTAAAATACAGATAAGGAAGAGGGCTGTGGGCCAAGTTAATGCTGAACATAATTATTATATTTATATGTATAATTATTATAATTATATGTAATATTACATAATGCTGGATATATCTGTTGACAGATCTAAAAATTGAACATTGCAACTCATAAATTTAATTGCCTTTTCGGAGTGATTTGAATTTTCATTCACATAAAAAAATTATTATTTATAGAATAGGGCACTAATTTGTTCTGTTCTCAATGTCATTATAAGAATTTTGAAAAGGCATTCAATATGCTTTTAGATTATAATTATCCTTCCATGCTCTTTTTTCCTATACGTAAAAGAATTAAAAATTTGATTCATAATAAATTGAATAATAATAATGAAAAAATGACTATTGAGGATCTTCTCAAAGATTCATAGTTCTATATAAGAATTCTTTTGAAAAATTTCTTTATAGGTAATGAATTAAATATTAAAATTGCTTTTTTATCTCTTTGAAATTCTTACTGTTTATGTTCTCTATTTTTTTTATTTTCTTTCCCAATTTTTTTTTTTTTCAGAGTCTGCTTAATTTGGCATTCAAATCATGACTTGCAAATTTCAATTTTTGAATATCTTGTCAACTTATTATTAACTGCTACAAAATAAATTGTTTTAATTTTCTGACATTACAACATTTTATACTTTGATGGAAATCCAACATTGTTAAAAAAAACATATGACTTCATTTGCAAGTGATTACAATTTACATTTGTTCAATTTTTTAATTGTATGTTTACACTGAAGGCAATCTAATTAGGGTCAAAATGTCTATATATTTATTATTTTGCGTTATTAAATATATAATTATATATATTCGGTATTAAAACTTGGCCTATATAGCCCTTTTTCTTTACTGTATTTTGATTGTTAATCCTTTGATTGGAGTTAATCTGCATTGGTAAAAATTGCTATAATAATGTCCATTTCTATCAATATAGGTTAACTAAGTTAAGTCTCGTTTTAACTTGCTTTTCATCCTTTTCCAATTCTTAGAACTAGAGAAAGATAAAAAGTAAGTTAAACCGAGAGATTAAAATTAATCTACATTGATAGAAATGATTATAAGTGATCATTTTAATCACTTGATACATGTACATACTTGGTTATGAAAATAAAAAAATATAGAAAATGAAATATCTCTTATCAGAATAAGAGAAATGATGGCTGGACAGTTGTAAATTTTTTAAATCTTATCTTTTACACACACAAAAAATTAAATAATCTATAAAATAGAAACAAATCAAAATGACCGGTCTTCTTGAATAGCATTGCGAAAACATTTTTTTTTTATTAGCAAAAAACAAGGAAGGTCTTGGCAGAGCCATCTGGTCGGATTTTTCGAAAACGCAAGAAATTTAGTTGGAGTCGCCCTCTTCTTTCTCATCGACCAATGACTAGCGTAGTAGCCGGTTGGTTCGAGGAACGCGCTTCCGTCAGGGATTGACGTTCTTTCTAGTAAAATGGCTCCCAAGCCGAAACCCACGGAGAAGGCAGGTAGAGTTTGAAAACAATTCACGTTCATTCCTCTTTCCTTGTAGCGCGTGTTTTTCTAGAATAAACGTAATGATGTCAATTAACTCGAGGATAATGTTGCGATGCCGCGGCGACGTCGCGTGGCTCGGAATCGGAGAACGCGTGGTGACTCGTGACCATGTGGTCGAACGAGCACGCATTTTCCAGCGTCGTGTTTACAACGACGGCACTCCTCGAGCTTCCCGCGTAGTTTTATTCGTCGCTTTTCTGTGAGAGAATCGTTGCGAGACGTACTCGGCATCGATTTTCTCTGATACAACATTCACGTATACCCTAACCTATAAGGACATTGGACAATCTCATAAGTAATATGGTTTCTGAGATATTTTTCAAGTGAAATGAAATTTGACATTTTAATTAACATTTAAATAATTACAATTGACATTTCAAAAAATTTATTTTTCATTATTATTTATAACTTCTTCCCAGCTTACTCGGAAATTTTTGTCTTGGTGATAAAAATTTTTTATTTTGAGCTAAAGATTCTTTTTACACTATATTATTTATGGGATTACCCATAAATAGAAGTAGAACCTGAATATAAAACTAGAAAAATAAAAGTTTGAGCTAATGTAAGTTACACTATTCTTGTTTCTATTGATATGTCTATTATCGATTCAGTTGCTCTGTATTACTTTCTTCTACAGGTAAGCCTGCAGAAAAGAAGGCGGAGAAGAAGGCTGAGAAAAAACCAGCCACAGCAGCGTCCACCTCAAAGGTGACAAAGCCTGCGGCTAAGCCTGCTGCTGCGAAGAAACCAGCAGCTGCCAAACCGGCGGCTGCCGCCAAACCAGCTGCCAAGCCCGCAGCCAAGCCTGTGCTCAAGCTCGCCAGCAAGCCATTGATCAGCAAACCGAAAAAGAATGTGCAGGCTACGAAGAAAACTCCAAAAGGTGGAAAACCAGCAGCTCCACTTCAGAAGGCTCTCAAGGCACAAAAGAAGGTGCTCGAAACAGAACTTTTGCTAAAATTCATTAAACAAATAATTTTATTTGCTTCAAAAGTTATGAAATGTAACTTGATTTACACCAAGAACTTGGCTACACAACTATATTTCACATTCATATTCTACTCTTTCTTACTACTCTACTTTTATCTTTTGGTTCCAATTTTTCTATCACAACTTAATAGCTCTCTTTTTCTCAGCTCTCTTAATTTTTTTGTTTTCATCTTTTTTTCTAATATCTTTTCCTTTTCTATCTAAAAGTTCCCCAGTACTTTCTCTTCTTATCCAAATCATTAATTCAAAAATTTTATAGTTTCTCCTGTACACTTTTCCCTAATTTGCTAAGAATTACTTATTTTTTTTATATTTTAAGAGAAGCGTCTTAATGATGAATTCGAGTGTGGGAATCTCTTTGAATTTCCATGAAAATACCTTTTTAACACAGTTCTGAAACAGATCACGAGTATATACTATGCGCACAAGCATGTATATCACAGATCTAATAGTCGCATTTTTTACTTTGCAGATCTTGAAGGGGGTCCATGGCTCCAGAGTACGGAAGATTAGGACATCCGTTCACTTCCACAGGCCCAAAACCTTCAGGCCACCGAGAAATCCGAAATACCCGCGCAAATCTGTGCCGAACAGAAACCGGTAAGAAATTTGAAACAAATTTCACTCGAAACTCGAGAAATAAGTTTACATGTACAATTGTCTTTCGAAAAACTTTCGTTACATCCTTGGGCCTTGATGTTTCAGCATGGACGCGTTTAACATCATAAAATTCCCCTTGACGACGGAAGCAGCGATGAAAAAGATTGAGGATAATAACACCTTAGTCTTCATCGTGCACACCCGCGCCAACAAGTATCACATCAAGGCGTCGATCAAGAAGCTCTACGACGTCGACGTAGCAAAGGTGAACACTTTGATCAGGCCGGACGGTAAAAAGAAGGCGTATGTGCGTTTGACGCGCGACTATGACGCGCTCGACGTCGCCAATAAAATCGGCATCATATAATTTTTATCTCAATTTATGTTTAAAAATTAAAATATATTGGTATAATAAAGATGTATCAATATGGATAAATGAGACTTTATTTCGTAATCCTTGCATGAGATAATAAGAACGAAAAGTTTTACGAATACATGAGTGATACAATATACAAATAATATTAAAAGATTAGCTGGACTTTTGGTATTCATGGTATTTTTAAGATATTTTTATCAACCGAGTGGAAAGTATTGGCTGTTGATATTCTCGAGCATATTGCCATCTGTCGTGAATAGCAGGACGCAATGATTAGTTTTATGTTGTATTAGCCACCTTCTTGAGGGTACGCAAGTGATACTGTGAGCTGAAACTGGATTTAGACAATAACAATGATGAATCGGATACTGTGCAGAAACAGAACGATGTGTATTGTTATTTAAGTTCAAATGCAAATAAGTAATATAAAAATATAAATATATGTATATACATAGGTAAGTAATTTATATGTCAAATAAACTTTATAGAGAGAAATAAAGTGTCATATAAAGTCGTTTATATTATTACAAATTTATAATGCAATAATAAGTAAAAGAACTACATGCCTCCAATAATTATCACAGATTACTGGAGTTGCGGTTTCGATAAATAAAAAAAATGATAGAAACACCAACGTGGAACTCCAAGAAAGATGAGAGCATTTACAAGGCTGCGGGTGCTATGCATCTGCGGAAGTATGGGGAGTTCTTCGAGAATCTGGTGGAGAAGTCGTGGACGGGCGATTCAACATTGGAATACATCATAGAGGGTCCGTTGCGCTTAGTTTACAAAACTACCGAGGATATCAGCATCCTATCCCTGGTGGAGATGGAAAACAAGGTGCTATCCAAGCTGCTGGCGGCGGTAGCCGGAACATGCAGAGAAATCAGAGTGCTCAAGGTAGAGGCAGCCGGCTTCTACACGAAGCTCTTCGCTCACGGGGAGAGATGTATGGACGACGATCTCGCCGGAGTGACCAAGCTGCTGTCGGATCTCCTAGATCTCTCCGTTTTTACCAATCGAATGTCGGCCGTTGTGCATCTGACCACGCAGCAATTGGCGAGTCTCTCCGGCGCCGTCCATGAGATTTATTTACCCGTCCTGCTGGAAGGCTTCATAGATCTATTCGTAATCCTCGTGACTCTCGACGAGATCGTCGACGCTCAACCAGCGATATTGGATCAGTGGAAGAAGTACAGAATGCACGTGCGCTCGATGATGCACAATCCATCGCAATTTGGCGTAGCCGAGGCAAAACTGGAGACGTTCGATCGTCTGCTGAAAGATCTCCAGGAGAGACTGCTGCGGAAGAACATGTTTCTAAAGACGATCGAGCACGTGATGGACGTGAACAAGAGTGCAATCATGAGCGAGCAGATCGTTAGTTATCTGAAAAATATGATGACGGACGTGGAGAGCAAGTCTAATGATTACGCCGCGTTGAATAGGAACTGGATTAGAGCCAATGTCGGCGTTGCCGTGGTCATAAAGCTGTTCGGCGCTTGCGACAGGAAACTGATCAGGCGGGTGATGGAGGCTAACAAGAGATTCTACGCAGTCACGTTGATGGGGAACGTGATGTGGGTGCCGAGCAAGTTCCTCAGCGATGTCGTACCGAAGGAAACTGGTAGCGCCGTGAGTCCGCAAATAGGTGAGAAGATTCTGCAGGCGAGGACGCAGAGACTGTCGGTCACGGTGAACACGCTGATACAACGGGGGGCGACCTGGTGCGTGGAAATGCAGAGCATTCTTACGAGGATCAACCTCCAGGTGTCGGACATTGGGCAAAAGCGCACGCTGCTGACGGATTTGCTGGCTCTTTTGTCGCAGATGCGGGAGACAGTCGCGTTTGTGACAAATCTACACGCCTCGCTGTCGAAGCCGATGAGTCGCGGCACGGTGCAGCTGATCTGCAGACTCGTAGAGCTGCAGAAGTCCCTGCAGACGACGTTCTATGCGCTCGGGCCGGTCGTCGTGCAGTCGCAGGCGCAAGTGTTGCAGTATCTGGCCTACTATATACTAGTTATGCTAGAAACAGCACGCAAGGCTCTCGTTCAGAGGGACAAGGGTTACAGCAGAGAACGGCTGGACGCGCTGTCGCTGATAGGGCTGAGTATGCGATTGATAGGCGGTCCAGCGAGCGCGGATAGGCGGCTGATAGTGCGCTGTGCGTTGGCGTGCGCCACCCAGCTGACCGACACCTTCCGCGAGGAAGATGTGGTGAAACTGCGATTCCTGCTAGACAGTTATGACGCCGTGGCCGAGTTGTACGAGTTGGTTGACGAGTACGGTGATTACTCGCTGCTCCTGCATCATCAGAGCATGTTGCCCGCCTATCTCTCCTCGGTCATCGACGGCAGTACCGGCGTCTGCCACGTTGCCCATCTGTTCGCCGCCTTCAACAGCGCCGTGAGCGAGCAGGAGTTGGCCGAGTTGAGGGTGAAACGTATCGCGGAGCTCCGGGAGAGCCTGGTGAAAAATGTGCTGAAACCGGCCTGCCATGAAATCGAGACTAGCCTGCGGCTACATGTGCACGCTCATCTCAAACTGGACTCCACGAATCCTTTTAACATTGGTGCGAAAGACGGCGGCAGGGTGGTGCGAGTCCCGCCGCTGTCCCTGGCTGAAAGCATGATCTGCACCAAGAGATTTGTCGAGCACTATCTGAACGATATGTTTTACAATCTGACGACGGTGGCCCTGCACGATTGGAGAACCTACCGGACAATGCACGCATTGGCTAGCTACAAGATGGGCCTGGACACGGTGCAGGATCATCTACCGACACAGACTCTCGAGCAAGGCCTAGACGCTCTCGAAATTATGCGTAACATCCACGTGTTCGTTTCCAGGTAATCCATAATTGTTATATACGGTAGTACAAGAATATATATCCATTTTGGTTATAATATATTTAAAAATTAATTGATAACGCATTCGTTTTTCATTCATCCTGGTAGGTACCTGTACAACCTGAACACGCAGACGTTCATAGAGCACAGCAGCGGTAACAAGCATCTAAACACCATCGGTATCCGGCATATCGCCAACTCGATTCGCACCCATGGCATCGGTATCATGAGCACCACGGTAAACTTCGTTTACCAGTTTCTGCGCGTAAAGCTGCATACTTTTTCGCAGTTTCTTTTCGACGAGCACATCAAATCGCGGCTGATGCGCGACATCAGATTCGTCCGAGCGCAACGGGAAGCAGGTGCCGCTCCGTATACGTACGAGCGAGCAGAGAAATTTCAGAAGGGTATCCGGAAACTGGGAATGACCGCCGATGGGCTGAGCTACCTGGATCAATTTCGACAACTGATCACGCAGATTGGCAATGCGCTTGGCTACGTACGGCTAATTCGTTCCGGCGGTCTCCACGCCAGTTCCAACGCGGTGTCCTTCCTGCCGGACATCGAAAGAACGGTGCCATTCGAGTCGCTTTGTCACAGGCTAAATTACAGCACCACGACGCAGGCCGCAGCCAGACGATTGGAGAACGACATCGCCGATCTGGTGCGCAACTTCACCGAGGGCATTCAATATTTCAAACTGCTGGTCGACGTGTTTGCATCGGCATTCCGCGATGCCAAGTCCTACCATTTGCAGCAGTTCTACGCTATCGTGCCGCCGTTGACGCTCAGCTTCGTTGACAATTCCGTGTCCAATAAAGAGAAGATGTTTAAGAAGAACCAGACCGGCGCGGCTTTCACCGATGATGGTTTCGCCATGGGTATTGCCTACATCAATGCGCTGCTCGATCAGAGCGCCGAGTTGGACGGCCTTCATTGGTTCAAAACGGTGGAACAGCACATTGCCCAGGAAAGGCTCGCCGCCGAGCGCAAGGACGACCACGGCGACGAGAAACTCCAGCAGACCAGAGCGCTCACACTTCAACGTCTAACCGAGAGAAATGCCGAATTTCAACTGTTATACTACAGTCTTTCCGGTGCCAGGGTATTCTTTAAACAACCTGATACGTAGCGTGAGACAATCCGCTCATTTTGATATTTTAATACTTTGCTCCTGGGCACTAGTTACGACTAAATCGATTTTGTGATTATTAGGAGAGATGGATTAGCATTATATTAGATAATTTAGGTAATATATTACAATTTCTTTCTTAATTTTTGAATGCAAACGAAATTTTGAATAAATGTAATCCTCATTCCAGGATCTCTTCCGATTTATTCTCATACGTATTTGTCATCGTAGCACATGTTGTAAATTACTCAGACTGTCTACAATTATTTTTATAAATATTTTCTACATTCACGATATCGTTACAATATCAGAGCTTTGTTCAATAAATAATGGCTAGACTGAATGACTAGGTTTTACGTCTAAAGGAGGTGCAATTATTACTTGCAATTGCAAGTAGAATCGAAAGGATAAATGAATGAAGGCATCCAATATTCATGTAGTATCACAAATTCTTAATTGAATTCGTCGTCGCAACATTGAACTGATAAATTGATACTATTTAATGAGGTATTTGCAAATTATTTATAATAATTCAAATTTTATAGCAATATAAGCCTTCATCCATTTTTTTTTTCAACGAATCAATTATCTATTTTACCAGACTAGGTCTCCATCTTCTCGAGAATCAGATTTAAAAAAAAAAATCACATTTCTTTTTCAATCTGGACCGATGTTGCGTTTTTTTCAATTTTCAATAAACTATTGTGCCTAATTTACGTTAACGCACTATTGGCGTATGATGCATAGACATATATACACAACATCAATTACTTTCGTAGCCGTATATGCTAGAAAGCAAACGTATCGCGTACTTTGCGTACAATAAAAATTTCATTTGTTCCAATTGTCATTTCGTTTAAGTATTAGTTTAAGTTTAAGTATTTCGTTTAAGTAAACGATAATCACCGTTTTTAATTCGAACCAAATATTTTTCCAATATCAATGATAATTATATCGAGACCTTGCACGATAGATTTTTGTAAAACTTTTTGCATCAGTCTTCAAACGATTATACGCAATAATACGCAACAATATGCAATACGGATAATCGCAAGCAACGTATTTCACAACAAAATATAAAATCTATTAAAATAAAATTTACGTCACAACATCGTTAAAATATCACACTGAATTTATCAGAAACAGATCTGCGTCTTTACTAGAAAGTACATTAAGATTAATTAATGCACTAAGATTGATTAATGCTTTAAGATTAATTAATCCCTACGTATACCTGCATAATTACCGAGATACGGATTTTTTGATAACTTTTTTTTTATCAAGCGTTTTACTTGATCGTCACTTCGTTCGGCGAGTCTTTTTATCTTCTCACTAATACACCTTCAGAACTTGAACCTTGCAAGTCCATTATCTCTACAGCTGCCGAGTGAACTAGAAACCTGAATTGCTAATTAAATTATATCTTACACGATCCTGACATAGTTGTCTCGTTCCTTGCAAATTACGACGTAGATATGCTTCTCTCTGTGACACGTAACCTTTACATTAAGCTGCAAACGCCATTGAATTTTACTGTCTTTAGTAAGGACTCCTTACGTTGACGAGAGACAAGAGGGAATATTTCAGAAGGATCGTATAGATATAGATTTCTCTTTAGGATTGAGGTTTAGACGATTCTTCTGGGTCCAGGAGATCATCACAAGAAGCCGTCGGTGGTAATAATTGCCTGCCGCCGCGTTTCTTGCTGCGAGTGAACACCTTCGTAAGTTGCGCAAATTTACGTCGGGATACTGCAAAGATTTATCATTAGAGAAATAAACGAGTCGCGTAGATATTAATTTAACTCTTCGGTCGTCGTGTGGAATTTTTACAAATGACATTTAGTAAAATGCATTTTTTCGTAATAAAATACAAATTTCGCTGATAAATTACAAAATTCAAGGCTGTTTGACTTTTAAAAGAATCTGAAAATATTATTTCCAAAAGATATAAATTTCTTTGAAATTTGGATATTTCAAGACTACATATTACGAAAGATAGCACAGCGACTGAAGGATTAAACAAATTCGCTAATCTATTTGCTTACGTTTGCCCATATTTTTCAGTCTTTCTTTGAACAGATCCTCATCGTCGTGTCCGGTCTGACTGCTACATTTCTCCAGCTTCGAGTCTACAAGAGAAATAAATCGTTCCATTTTCTCTCTCTCTTTCTCTCGAACTGTATACTCTTGCGGACTCCTCAATTCTTTACCGTGTTCCAAGGTGGATAGAAAATCCTCGTTCCAACGAAGCTCCGCCATGAATTCCTCATTCTGAAGAAACATAGCGATCCTTTCATCCTCCAGCATAGAATTCTCTTGCGAATACGTCAAGTCAATACCATCGTCAGAAATTTGCTGGGGAAGCCTCAAAAAGGTATCCGGCAATGGTCCCAACAATGGAGGCTGCCACTTTTGAATACTCTTTAACGTTTTGCTGTTATCTTTCTTGGGTGACTTTGCAGTGCTTGGAAGTTCCTCCTTCTGCTCCAGCTCACTCCTGATCTTCTCGTTCTCGTTGTCAGTACTCATGGTGAGCAATTGGTCGATTGTAGTGTCTACGGCTCCCTGATTGGATCTCAACACAGCCTGCGATAGAAACGTATAATGGAATACAAATATATATATTTAAGAATAAGATGACATAGCAATCAACTCGTAGCCTGTTATTATCCCACCTCTATCACATCGTCGTCCATTTGTGGAAACATGTTTTTAAAATCGGCCATCGCTTGATAAAACTCCAGCGTTGTCTGCTGCTGCTGCTGTTGCTGCTGTTGTTGCTGCTGCTGTTCCGTGGCAGAAGCCATGGTGAAGTTCTTCGAAACACAACTGCTGATACAGAGATGTCAACATGTTTTTACATATCATACAAACGTATACGTACTGTATCCATATGCATATAGAAATACATACTGTGACCTACTGACGGATTTTTCAGGAAGTGACAGTCGCGAGAGCGTCGCCCATGCCTGCGAACACCGGTCTCTCTGCGTCGTTGCTCTTTATTAGTACGTGTCAATCAGCGGAATTAGCAGAGTCATCTTTCCAAACGATTAATCGGTCGAATGGACACGCAGCGTGTTTAGAATACGACGCCGGTACGCCGGCTTACATCATCGCACAAACGTATGTATACACATACGTCAGGAACACCGTGAAGGTGTCAACTGCGAAAATTCTACACCCGCGCTCGGTTTGTTTCGGCTGGCCCGGCTGGCCCGAGAGACTTCTAGTGCGTCGTAAATAGATTTGGTTGGTGTTGGGAGGAAAAGATTAAGTTGGCAGTATTGCAAATTCCCAACGCTGCATTTGTTTTTTCTCCTGTTTTCTCTCCCCCGGGGAGAGCGTTCGGAAACTTCACTCGAGTGCACCACGGTCCTTAAGGGCCATTCTACAATTACGTAAACGTAATCGTAAACGTAAGGCTGTAAGAAAAAAATGACCAATCATAAACGAATATTCTTCTTGCGATCGAAGAATAATGGTAAAGGAGTGAAAAGAAGGAGAAGGGTAAAAACCGTGTCAGAAACCCTTTTTTTAGAGAAGTTAATATAATTTTTATACTTTTCTGCCATTTGAAGTGAAGAGCATTTTCACCTTGTTATCCTACTGTAGCCTTTATTATTTAAAATGAATTTATTTCCCAAATATTGAAACTTTACAGACGTGTTTCCCAAATGATTTCTAGTTGATTAATGTAATTTTTTTTTTCTTTCATTATTGTCCATTTCTACTAATGCAAATTAATTTTAATCTCGGTTTAACCAGCGAGAGAAACGTGAGAGCGATCATCCCGGCTTTTCTTCGTGCGACCGATATTTCACATCCACTTTCCGACACAGTCGATAAATCACTTTATTGCATAGTGTATATCCGTGCTAAATCCACTTTTTGATGTTGATAAATCACCATGTTGATAAATCACTTTTTGGTGTTTTTGTGCCATATTTCTACAATTTGTGGATGTTTCGCAAATTTTATTAATAAATTATTAATCTTAATATTCGAGTGTCTGACATTTCAATATTGATTCCACTTGTGAAATTTGAAAAGTAGAAATCCTTGATTTTAGGATTTTTTTAGATTCTTTATCTGTCGACGAATTAATTTTAATTAAAATATTGAACCGTAGAGGATGAATTTTTTTTTAATATTCTAACAAATTCGTTATTTCCAAAATTTTTGAAAATATTTTTACATTATAGTTTGCACATTTTTCCGCTATGTTTATTAAAAAATTTCCACACGCTTGATTAATTAAGTTTTGGAGGCATTATATTTTTTAACAATAAAAAATAATTACTGCTATAAAGTAATGAAACTGAGTTTACTAAACAGGCAAATTTTTAAGTAAGGGAAAAAACGATTACAACTACGCGTTTAAACGTGTCCACGCTTGATTTGACAGTGTCGTTGCAGTCTGCATACATATACAAATTTCTGCAACCACATTGGTGTGCCGCGTGTGCGCTAAACGACCAATGTGTGCGTGTGCTAGTAAAGCCGTTCGGTTACATGGAGGAGAGCGCATATGTGATACGAGTAATGATACGAGTATCGAGTACAGTATACTCGCTACTCGGTTACATACTCGGTATCTCAAACTCGAGTCTATTGCCCAAACGATCAAGTGATTTTCGAGTTGATCGAGTTTGACGAGTCTAGTACTCGACTCGTCGCATCATTAATCGTTGGTTAAACTTCGGTTAAAATAAATTGTGGAAAATTGTGGCTCTAAAAAAAGATAGAAAGTAAGTTAAACCGAGATTAAAGTTAACTTTACATAATTATTATTTCCCCAATTATGGAAATATTTTCCTAAACCTGCCCAAACGATTGCAATAATAAAAAAATAAGAAAATGTAAAACTTTGCTAAATAAATGGGGGTCGCAGAAGTTGTTGCACACATTCATTCTATTTCGCGCTTATTGCGCTCTTCGCCGAACAAATCGGCGATTAGCCGGCGCCGCGCGCGCGCGTGTTCCTCGCTCCCCCTTCACGAGAACGCACGTCGCGTATTCATTGGCGTGCGCGCTGCCTGCGTGCGCTGATGCGACTTGCGGGGCGACAATGTGGGCGAGGAGCCGGGAATCATACGATACGCGTGCATACGTAATATACGCGTAAATCCATCGCGTGGTGCGTGAGGTACGTCGTGCCTGCGATTGTCGTGAGGTGACGGTCGGGCGCGCGTCGGGCCTGCGTCCTGCGTCGTCTCGAGCGGAAATCGGCGGGTCGTGGGAGATCCGAGAGTCACCCCGCGTTTCGATACTTCCAATTCAGTGCAAGTGTGACCGCGAGCGTGGACGATGAACCGACGTGACAAGCGATTTTCCGTGCGTTGCAAGTAAGAAAAACAGTGTTTTTCGCGCGAAAGATCCAACCTCTCTCGCGGCAGGCAGTTATCGCCGCGCCTGCCGTCCCCGTGGACTCTCTCGGTCTCGGCAATCGCCGCCTCCGTCGACTCTCGCGAGTCGTGTAAATGCACGATTAACGTCCGTACGTCGTAAGGTTGTCGAGATTCCCAAGATTCCAGGATGTATCGCAAGTTCAGGTTCGAGGTGGAATACTTGACGGAGGAGCACCTCACGGGATTCGAGAGCTACAAGGTAAGCGCTCCGTTTCGATTACCACGCTGCGTGGAAATATCGAGCCGAAGGAATATATAAATTATATCACTGTATATCACGTGTGAGATAATGAATCAAATCTCACAGTCACGCAATTACGATGTGTACGTGTGATTCACGATGGAAATATTTCGTATTTGCATCTCGTTCTAACGTAAAAATATGAAACTTTAGTCAGTAATCGTGCTACGAATGTAACACTTGCTTGCTACACTCATTTTGAATATTTTGTTTTCAGTATAGCTCCTTGGATACGAGTCCCCTGAGCGTGTATGTTATGCACCCCTTTTGGAACAAAGTGGTACAGGTATGATCTCTGCTTCCCTGATAGAACAATAGATACGTAGATATAAAATTTATTTCTGTCATGTATTTTTTTTCGTAGCCCTGCAATAGAATAAAATATTTTCTTTATACATAGTATTCTAATTATGAACATAATCATTTGTCTTGTTTTAGTATTGTCCAAAATGGATTGCTCCAAATGTACTAACTTTCTCGGGATTCCTTTTTACCGTGCTAAACTTCATGCTGTTTACAATTTATGACTACTACTTCTATGCGTCCAGCGACGACAAGCCGGAATACCCTCCAATATCACGATGGGTCTTTGCCGTGGCTGCTTTTAACATTTTTATGGCATATACGCTTGGTGCGTGCACTTGGTGCTCAATTTTGTATTATTTTTAATATTAACATGCACAAGTTAATGAATATAAATGTCCTTCAAATAGACACATGAACTCAAGTACAAATAAATAATTTAGAAATTTGAATTAGCTAGTGAAATAAATCTTAAAATGTAATAACGGTACATTTATCTAGAGAGGTATACGTACATGTCTTACTGACACGGAGATACAAAGATCCTTTAGCTGTGACTTGATTTCACTTGTAACTATAATATTTCAGATGGGATAGATGGAAAGCAAGCGAGACGCACACAAACGTCCGGCCCCTTGGGGGAGTTATTTGATCACGGTTTAGACAGTTGGACTGCCATGTTGATTACAGTGTGTATGTACTCAGTTTTCGGCAGAACGGATCACAGCGTTTCACCGTTACGAATGTACTTCATACTGTGGAATGTATTTATTAATTTCTATCTGAGTCACTGGGAGAAATATAACACAGGTGTTCTATTTCTTCCTTGGGGATATGATGCTTCCATGCTAGTAAGTTTGCTTAAATGATATGATTGTTTACTTAAAAAAAAATATTGTTTTTCATTTAATTAATTGGCTTTCATTATTTTATCGATCTATTAGGATTTACATCAGTTTTTTCTCAATTTTCCAGGCAACTGTCATTGTATTTACACTTACCAGCATAGGTGGACACGAAGCCTGGAAATTTGAATTACCAGGTGGTATATCAGCGGGAATAATGTTCGAAATGTTGTTTTATGTCAGTGCGCTTGTGTCCAATTTACCGGTTGTGCTTTGGAACATATACAAGTGAGTGTCACTTTATCGTTGTAGCAAATAATAAATTTCAGTAATTTATTACTACCAGAAATGTTTAGAATGAGTGAAATCGGAAGTTCCAACATTTCTGTTAAGAATAAAAATTAAGATATATTAAATTATCTATTACTGTTTCACACTTCTTTTTAAAAAACTTGGTTTGTATTTTATTTAAAGTTTAATCGAGAAACTTTTTGCATTAATATAATAATTTTGGATTGTCTTGCAGATCGTATAAGGATAAAACCGGCAAAATGCGAACGTTTCCAGAGGCTGTTAGGCCCTTGGTGCCTTTAGTTATATTCTTTGTAATTTCCACGGTTTGGATAATGCATTCTCCGAATAATATTTTACAAAAGGATCCGAGATTAATATACTTTGCCATCGGCACTATTTTCTCCAATATATGTGTAAGATATACATATATTTAACTTGATAATTCTACCTGTCCATTTTGTTATGCATTGCATTGTGAATTTTAACATTATTATTCATTTTAATATCATATTATTTAATTTAAAACATTATTGTGTATTTATTTTAATATCATTTATTGTATTATCTATGTTAATATTCCATCCAGAAGACTTTCATATTGATGCTATTTTAACATGAACTTATATATATATATATATATATATATATCGTATTATTTATTTTAACAATGTTTATGTTGCAGTGTCGATTAATTGTATCACAAATGAGTAGTACGAGATGCGAAATATTACCGTGGATATTATTACCAATCGCAGTTGCTACTGTTTTCTCGTTTATCTTGCCCAGTATAGATTTGGAAATTATGTATTTAGTCTCCATAGTGGCCTTGCTGGCACACATTCATTACGGCACTTGTGTGGTAAGTTTAGTGAAATGTTACACATCATAACTACAATTATATGATACTTATGTAATACTTTTAATTATGCGTATTGAGAGACATGTTTACAATTAATTATTATGTTTTATTAATTTACAAAGTAATTTTGTTTATCCGTTTTATAATTACAGGTACGTCAAATGTGCCGGCACTTCCGTATTCAGACGTTCTCCATAAAAGATCATTCTGAATGACTACTTGCCGACGATGCATGTTAAGAACGAAGAGACAAGTATAAAAAAAAAGATCGATAAAAACTGAACGCGGAAAAGCAAGCAGGGAGAAGAGATCTGACACACACATACACAACACAAACTTTTATTAGATTTAATCATGAGGAATTATAATTACCCTGACAAAAAAACACCGAGCAATCAAGAAATTCCTAGAATCACGTCTTTTATGAGAGCACGCGAAATACGCGATAGTAATGCTGCTCACAGAGATTCGATAGCGCCATTTTATTCTATATATTTAAAAAAAAGTACCTTTACTGGATCGCCTATTTATTTCTACTTGCAATTACAAAATTGCCCGAAATGTGTTTGACTGTCTCTTACTGTGATATATTTATCCACATCACCGCTTTATCTCCAAGAGCAGCGGTTCGTCCATAAACGTTCTCTCCATCGTGATATTCCGCTGGGCTTATGTATAACATGTGTGTACAAATACTTTTTCTTTGAATGCTGCCGAGCTCATTGAGCAGTGAACTAAAAATGCACCTCTTCGTTTACGACATGTATCGTCCCTCGGACGTTATTAATCAATGTAAGAATAACATTGTATCTATTTATCTTTTCTTTTCTCTTTCTTCTTTGATGTTTGAAAAAGCTGTATAAATTGTCAAAAAGTGTATGTATATTTTTTATTGTAAAACATTGTATGTGTCGTAGTAGTTGAAATTGCATTTAGTACAAGATACGTGTACGTTTGTACGTCAAGTAAGAAAGAATCGAGTGCGTTATTGTTTATGTATTGTGAGTGTACATTTGCGTTAAAGATATGTGTATGTACAAACAATTATATATCGTGTATGATTTCCGTAAATTACAATGTAAAATTCTGACTACAATGGAATGTAATGTTGCGGCAACATCGATAGCTAATTTCTCCTTCCTCTGTTACTTTAAAGCTTGCAGTTTTAATCGCATCTCATAGATACATCAAAGAGATACGTTTTCCAAGCATGTGTAAAAAAATATGTTAAGATATGCTTATTAAGACGTAAAGAAGTTTAGATGGTAAAAATGAAAATATTAGAGAAAGTGCGTTAGAGAAAGTTTCTTTCCAATATATAAATATGAGTATATAAGTTTCAAGCTTACATGTAAACTGTTAGATTATATACAGATGTAATATATATTACAGTGTAATATTGCGTGACAACCGCGAAAAACATCACGGAATAAAAGATATTTTTACAAAGCAAGGCATGTATACATCTGTCGCTATTTAGAGTTTAGAAAATCGGCCTTTATCTTGATGCGCTCCTCCAAAGGTGGCAGATGTGGTTTAATATCTTTCGATTTGCGATCAGCCTTCACTTCTGCCTGCAAGGAAGGGAAATGATACCATTGGAAGTGTAATCTTGTAGAATAAAAAAAAAGTCATAGATCTCGATCGGGAGAGAAATTACCCAGAAAGTTTTACAGTTCTTGTAATTGCGAAAGTAAGGTTCACATGCGTTGCGGTTTTCCTGGTTGGAGTCGAGGCACCTCAGGGATAGGAGGTGCTCCTAAAAGTTGAGAAAATGTACCACGTTAACGGAATAGCGTCACGCCGGTCTTTTAGCTACATCTGTTTAGTTGCGCCCTTCCTTAGACGTACACTTGTATCGTTGCGAAGAGGCGGACACGCGATTCGCGATAATCGCGAATTGTTAGGCTACCTTGTAACAAGGATTGTCCGTCTCTTGATTATGCCGTAATGCGTGCCTATTCATGATATCTGCTCGGTCCGCAACATCATTTGAATTCTTCCGTGTATCCATTCCGGCGATACACCTCTGGTCCCTAATAGAGATGGGCGATATCGTGTCGATTATTTTGACATCGATTATTTTTCTTTTACAGAATCGATTATTCAACGATGTTTCCTCAACTCGATTATTCCCTAAACGATAGTTTTTTTTGTTCGATGTCACTAGATCGTCACTAGCATTCGCGAACTAGTATCGAACGTTCGGACGTGGCTCCACGTGGTTCGTCTCATGAAATTTTAGAAGATTGCTGATGCAACCAACCATTCCCTTCCCTGATGACAAAGAAATATACATTTAAATCCTTTTTTTTTTAATAAATTAAAATTTTCTTTTTATTACAACTCACTTTTGAGCCTTTCGCCTTTCTTTCTTTAATCTTCGCGCCAATCTGTCTTTGATTGCGTCAGATAATAAACAAAACAATTNTATGGAATTTCCTATTCCGTAGCATCCAAGAACTTTACATGTGGAGTCAACTTCTAACGAAACAACTCTGCCGTTTGCGGTTCTTAATATGCTTCCAACTTTTTCACATTTTATAGGANATTTCTGTAAAAAATGTGCTTATAATTAGATGTTATTACTTTAAAAATAATTATATAAAGATGCTTCATAAATGTATACAAATATAAATGCATACCATATCTGTATCCACACTTTCCTCATTTTCTTTATAGGTATCTGTACCAATAGCAGTATCCAATTCAATATTCTTATTATCGGCGTTTGGTGATCTTCGGCAACACTCGTCAGCCGCGCTCGGCAGCGGTAGGCGGCTCGGAACGTCACACGGTTGAATTTTTAAGTAAAGTGACAAAAGGACCGAAAAAAGATACCAGAATAGCTAAATTGAATTTTAAGAATAAAGAGACAAACGAAAAGGAAAAAGATAATTGAATAGATCAAGGATCAATAGGGTTGTTGTTCTGATAATACCTGAAGGCCGCCGTTATTGCCGGCCTTCAGGTATTATGACAAAAATATTTTGTGGCAATAATAACGTCAGCAATAACGGCGGCCTTCAGGTATTATCAAAACAACAACCCTATTGATCCTTGATCTATTCAATTATCTTTTTCTTTTCCTCTTTATTCTTAAAATTCAACTTAGCTATTCTGATATCTTTTTTCGGTTTTTTTGTNACTTTACTTTAAAAATTCAACCTTTTGAACATTTTCCTCAGTCCGTTACGTTCAGCCAGACAACATAGTAACTTTCGGATATGATAATGCGGCAACGTATAACAGCATTTTTTGCGATCTTTGTGCTGTTTCAATTTCAAATTTCGATTACAATTTCAGATCACAGTATATACAATAATAAAATAGTGTGTCTCTTTACATTTGTAATCTTATATACAATTCGTGCTAAATATGTAATTTACATCGGGACGGACCCTCGAAAAGATGGCTATTGTTAGCGATTAAATCTTAAGAAAATTGAATTTCGCTCGTATTAGAAGAGTCTAATAAAAACTCAATGGTTTTGTTAATACGGCAGATGACATTTTAGCGATGGCAAAAGAATGTTGCATGTATGTGTATGAAACTCTGGTTCGAAATTTCTGTCCGCGGGTAAGTATCGGCATGCGCTTTCGTCAGTTTACATTACTACAAAAACTCAAATTAATCGATTAATATCGATGTTTTTTCAATTTTATCGATTGTAAGACATCGATATATTTTGTGATTGATTTTTTTACGATCCATTATTTTTTTCAACATTGCCCATCCCTAAACTCCCTAATCCTTTTTCAACCGAACAGCCATTTTATGAAATAAAATGTTCAAATAATTATTATAAACATTTTGTAAATCTCATATAAATATTTTGTGCTGTCTGAGGTTGTCTTCTTAGGAATGTATACCCTCACGGATTTCAGTTTACGTATATTTGACGTATATATACGGTATAATTCGAATGAAAGTATTACAACAGTATTTGCGTCGTATAATGATCATATATTTGTGCAAATTTTTTACCAGGATTATATTTACACTTGCAAATCAAGGTAAAAGATCAAGTATAAATATGGTCTTATTTTTATTTTTTTACTCCTGTATTTCACAGTATATATATCAGAATATTTTTGTAAAATTTCAGTATAAAAATGATATTTTTAGTTTAAATCCATATTTTTAAATCCATATTATGCAGTGTTTGCATTAGTCTATTATGGTAAAAAATGAGTATAAATACAGTATTTTTTAAATTTGTATAAATAAAAATATGTAGCATATGCATAAATTTACAATAAACTGGTATTTTACTGATTTAAAAACTTGGTAAATACAATATATGTTTAGTAAAGAACCGGTAAAAAAATTGCACAAATATACTATGAAAATACTATATTACTACGCATTTTATACAACTTAAAAATGGTATTTTCTACGTATACTAAAACCGCGAGGGTATCAATAAGTTGTCCCTTTATCATAAAAAAAAATCTTTAGGATAATTCAAGTACTTTCTCTTTTATATTTTCCATTTTTACTCCATTTACTTAATCTTTTTCTATCTAGAGAGGTCTCGAACTGCAATAGTTCCCCGCCGGCGCAAGTCTAGGCGTTATTAAATTTAAATGTTAATTAAGTTAAAATTAAAGTTAAAATGTTAAATAAATTAAGTTTAAGTGAATTTGTAAGTAAATTTGAATAAATCCTTTCGTTTTTGAATAAGAATTATCATAAATGTAACAGTCTGACACGCAGGTGACAACTTTGCGTCGCTCGCTATCGGCCGCACGTGGCCGATCGCGCGCGCCGCTTTGATTTCGAGGTTAGGCAGATTTGCGCGGAGCCTCTTCGAGGAATACACTTCGTTGCGCCAAAAAAATAGAAAGCTGAGGGGAAGAAAAACTTGTCTTTCTCCCGTCAGGATGGAGGTCAACGTGGGAGATGTGGTAATGCCAGGTGACAGTTTGAAAGACATCGCGTCAGTCAAAAGGGAAGGAAAAAATGAGAGGGGAATCGTCGTGATCTTGGGTCCCGGATTACGCCGCGAGGGCGATGCCGTGCTTGTTTGCAAGGCGGGTGTCCTGAGGAAGCACGAGCCGGCCGTTTACTATGTGGATAGCTACCAAAAACGGTACGGAATGTCTATGTTCGGACACATTCTTAATCCTAATTACCACATGTATCGGTATCCCCTCTATCAACAGAAAGATTGATATTCTGATAACACGGTTTTTTTGCAGCGATATCGAATCAGGATGTTGAAGGCAAGCAACAGATTTGCCGTTTGCATTCATTAATGTAGATTTATAAAATGTGTGCATTCTTTTTAGCACTCTGTGTTAAACACTCATATAATTCTACTTTGCTTTCAGCAAAAATGACTGACTAAATTCTCTTTTTTTTATAGACGTATTTAACGTGCCAATAGTCAAACTATTATGACAGACCAAATTCCGATGAACTTACGAATTATTTGGAAAGTAGAGATCAAAGTCCAGAAAATTATTTTTGTAAAGCATTTTATTCTGGGATTGACTTATAATACATTAGAGTGTATCTTTATTTATTTTTCAATGTCACCCTGGGCCTCGACGCATTTGGTGAGTCTGAAAACGAGTTTCTTGACTCTGATGTGATAAAAGTCTCCCACTGGCTCTTTTCTATTCTGTCTTGACTATTTTGCTCTATTCATGAAATTCATTGATTATATATAAATATCTATCAGCACGAATATTTTTGCTTTCTTCATCATGAATTCATATTACTTGCCATTTGAAATTCATGATAACATTTTGCCATGTTTTGTCTGTTCATAACATATTCGTTGTGAACAGAAACAAATCGATCGATGAATTTTATGAACAGTAGAGCAGAAAGTAAGAACAGTAAGAATAGAGTAGTTAAGAAAACGGGTGAGAGATTCTTACAACGTCGGAGTCAATAAACCAGTTTCCAGGTTCAACCAGTGGATTGAAGTCCAGAATGACTATATTGAAAAATAAATAAAAATATATTCTAAAGATATTACAAGTCAATTCCAAAATAAAATTCTTTTTTGAGATAATTGTAATAATTCTTTACTTTCCAAACTTTACACCTCATAATTGGCCCTTATTTTTTTAAACGCTAATCATGATTGATCTATCTTAATTTATTATTTTTACCTCACATGCAGATACATTCCCACTCGAGGCGATAACGTGGTCGGTATAGTGACGCAAAAAAGCGGTGACATCTTCAAAGTGGACATCGGAGCCAGCGATCAGGCGACGTTATCTTATTTAGCCTTTGAAGGTGCCACGAAGAAAAACCGGCCCGATGTGCAGATCGGCGATTTGGTCTACGCCAAGCTACTGGTCGCCAGTAAGGACATGGAACCGGAATTAGTATGCGTAGACTCCCAGGGCAAGGAGAACGAGCTCGGTGTACTAAGCTCAGACGGCATGATGTTCACTTGCTCGCTGAGCCTCGTGAGAAAATTGCTCACTCCGGGATGCCCGTTGTTCAGACTGCTCGGTCGGAATCAGGCGTACGAGCTCGCCGCCGGAATGAACGGCAGGATATGGATCAAGGCGCGATCAGTTAAAGAAACGATAGCTGTGGCAAATGCTATTCTGGCGGCGGAATACACAGTACCTAATGAAATGCAAAAACTCTGTACCAGAATCGAGAAAATTTTGCTCCTTGCGGCGTAGTCACTGAACGTGAGAAAAAAACTGACTTGGACTTTTAATGCGAAAAGTTGCTATCGAAGGACTTTTAATGCGAAAGTTGCTATCGGTGTTTCTTCCAAATAAAGCTGAGAAGAAATTAGAATTTTGCCTTAATTGACGCGAAAGCATCTTAAAGTTAGTTCTATCTTATCGCGTAAAATAATAACTTACTTGCTGTTATTAAGCTTATACTTACATTTATTGTAGCAATATTTGTAATAAATTTTGTAAATAAATCTGGAAGTTTTCTTAATTAATATTTTATATAGAACTATTTTATAGAGACAACTATTGTGGACTGTCGACTAAAAGGTACTATAGGTACAATTACCATTAAAAGACGTCGTTATCGTATGGATGTACAGCAGAAGTGGCGAGTACATGATTATACAACGAAACAATGTAATCAATATAATCTAGCGATTAGAAGTGAAAAAAAGGAGACTTGCTTCATAGGAAATTCAATGTTTAATTTCGCTTTAACAAAAGAAACTTGACATTCGGGTATTACACATATCGTATTACACTAATGATCGTAAACGGTATCGATATAAAGATACAGAGTGCAGAGCGCTGCTAATTATTATGATAATTTTCATTACATCTTGCTGATATGTGCCTAGTGTAATGCTCTTTTCGGCTCGCATGAGTCGTGCGCTATTATATACGATGTTATCTGTCTAGACAATGACGATACTTGCACTCAAGCACAACCATTACTTTCATCTTACAAAATGTTCCTCGAAAAGCAATATCTAATCCAGTAAATACCATTACGCGTTTCCGCATAATTTCCATAGAATCAAAGATTGCACAGATATCTTTGTACTCGGTGGAATGTTATCATCGCCTTCCAATTAAAGCATATACACAAAAAAACATTAATAAAACAATCTCATAAAACATTGCTTTTATTATTATTAAAAAAAGTAACAAAATTAATATATCTTTTTTTATCGCTGAGATGTTACATTTTATAAAACTATTGAAAGACGTATCAAATAATCCATGATATTCTAATTTTTGACGCCAAACAGAAAATGTTTTTACGCCAATAACAAATAACTTTTCGATAAATATATGTATTGCTGTTGACAGATTTTGATAGTAAAATAATAATATATGTATAATATAAAATTGAATTCAAAAAGAAGAAAAACGATAAGGATACATAAATGTAACAGAGTATATATGCAAGAAAATAAGATTTAGCAAACAAAAACAATAATATTAACAACAGAAATATACTTATTAAAGCTAAACAATTCTTTTTGGTCATTTATGGCCCCTACTTTTCATTTTATAATGCCGTATTAAAATAAAAATTCTATAGGATATATTTAAATACTATAAGAGAATACACTATGACACATTCAGGATCGGATTTTCTTTCACTATCTAACATCACAGATAAAAAAAATGATAACAAACAAGATCTTTACAAAACAAAAGAGCAAAGAATTTAAAAGAGCATCTTTTTTATAAACCTGGAAATAGAAGAAAGAATGTAAAACAGAAAATCGAGTAATTATAACTTAAAAGCTGCTTGACTAGTTCTAATTAATTATAAATAATTAAATACAATTTTTTAAATACGTTACAAAACGTACTGACATTTTCAGAAGATTTATATTTACAACTCTTAGAATTAATCAAAACTAATTACTATTATTACAGATAATTATAACTATAATTCTTGTATCTATATCTCGGAATGTGTTCTAGAATCCGATCCCGAATACAATTTGTTTGAATACTAACAAATTATTGATAATCGAAACAAATTATGCATCCGTGACACAAATTTGCGATATCTGCTGTACTTTTCTTTCTTTACTACGGTTTCCACAATGTTTGAAGGCTTTAAACAAACAATACCGCGCCAACGATATGCGACAAATGTGATTTTCATGAGAGGAAACAAAGTTTGTGTGCTAGTTATACAGTAAGTGGAGAAAACACCCGATATCCGACATTAATTATCTACTATGATACTATCGATATATTCTGTCATATTATGGAAGAAGCCGTAATGTTTTTTTTTCTTTTTTTTTCGTAAAAATCACACATATGTTCATCGCACATCAGGATGTAATTAGGCAGGCAAATATGTATGTTGGGGACGATACATGGTGGCACTAGCAACCATTAAACATATTATCTATTGGCATTGTGCTTCGCTTAATATATACGTTTCATCGAAGAGTGTACTAATCATCGAGGTATATCGGGAATAATTATGCAAGATATATCGATAGAATGATTAATTGCACGCACATCTAATGCGGCGGTGCGATTATATAAGCGTTGTAGTACATACAAATTATAGTGCGCAAGCAAATAGATGAAAACGAATTTCAAAGAAGCGAGAAGAACTATTCGCAGAAGAGGTTGAAAACGTTGATGCAATAGACTTAAAGAAGAAGATTTAAGATAAGGCATCGATGAAAGAAATTACTTTACAGAATGTAAAAAAAAATAAACTGGAAAAAGATTCCAAATTTCTTTCCAGTGTTGAAAAAAATTTTTAAACTTTTTGAAAGAAGATTCTATTTTCAGAATTTTATACAATATACTAAAAAGATGTATTAAATTTAACAAGTTTAATTATATATATATATATATATACGTATAATAA
>JAJVSH010000441.1:0-26985 GCA_021460005.1 Tetramorium alpestre | reverse complement strand
CGCATCGTCTGTCGATCCTCGCGAGACGTTCGACGATTACTGATCGTTCTACAGTACCGCGAAGTCGTTAAAACCTCTGTATCTACCGTTTCGCAATATGCTGTCCTTGTCTATCACTACGAAACCGTATCTGCGACGCCAACATTCGCGACACAACGCGCTAAAATCCTCGTACATCATGTCGGTGTTGACGTGATCGTTGTAAACGTGTTTCAAATTGGTATTGTCCAGCTTGAACAGAATCAACAGATTCGCGTTGTCGCGTATCAGATGCTTCGGTATTCTGGCGTACGTTTGATATAGGTAGAAGCAATCGACGTTCGAGTGTCGACCCATGGCGAAGTACTCCCTGATTGTTTCCTGTTTGTCGCAGGCTACATCATCGAACACGAACATGGAATCGGGGAGCGTCTCGCGGGGCGGTACGACCTCGCGATTGTTCGAAAACGCGTGATAACCGATTCCGTCGATCGATTCGAGCAGTTCCTCGAGATATCGATACTTCGGTTGATGCAAAAACTTGGAGTACACGTACACATTTTCGAAACGGAGACCGTGCGGACTCTCCAGCAAACTTATCAATACATTCGTCTTACCGCAATTGGAAGGACCGCACACGACGCAACGTATCGTACTCGGCAACAACGGACTGTGTCTGCGAGTCTCTCCCCGGCTGCCGCACCCCGACATCAATCGCGATCTGCGATCGAGATTCGACACTCCTATCGATCGCGGTTGTCGTACGAATCGCTGCTATGCGCGTGCGCCAAACGCGATCGAACTATTTATACCCCGTGACGTTCTCGGTCTGTCCGCGAAGCAGTTGCAATACGTACCGAAAATCGTTTTTCTGCGCGACTTCGGCGACTACGTCGAACGGTTGTAGGACAAATTGCCCGATCACTTGAAAACGGATTCCGATGTGCGGAGCTACCGCGCGTGTTTGGAACACTATAATCGTCCGTGGCAACGGACTCACATAGACGGTCCACCGCCGCTCGTCAGATAGTGCGCCGAATGTTGAAGAGCGGCGTCAGTCTGCTCAATCGTGTCATAAACGCGCTTTCCTTCGAACTACATATCCCCGGTTATCAATTTTGCGGACCCAGTACTCGTCTCGCGAAGCGATTAGCTCGCGGCGATCGAGGTATCAATCCGTTGGATGCGGCATGCCGCGAGCACGACATCGCCTACTCGCGGAGCAACGACATCGCCGATCGAGTACTCACTGAGAAGGCGCGCGAACATATCGCGGCGAGAGACTCGATTCTCGGCGAGAGAGTCACGGCGACCGCCGTATGGATGGCTATGAAAGCAAAGACAAAATTAGGCATGGGTATGAAGAGAAGAATAAGCAAAACGAAGAGGAAGAAGTACTACTGATAGCGAAACACGGAGGCTTCTTGCCTCTTCTGCCGGTGCTCGGCGCGATCGGATCTCTGATCGGAGGAGCGGTTGGCGTCGCGAAGGCGGTGAACGACAGGAAGGCCGCGCGACGTCAACTCGAGGAACTGCAGCGTCACAATCGCGCGGTAGAGGGTTGCGGATTGTATCTCGCCCCGTACAAACGCGGTAGAGATGTAAGATCGGGAAAAAGAGGTAAAAAAAACGTCGCGGAAGAAGACGCAAGTAAGGCTCGATGTACCGCCGTCCGGCGTCACGACCAGTGAGCAGTTGGATCGATCCGCTCGTCGATCGCGTATACCCTTCTTCAAAGGTGTGTTCATGCGCGACCAACGAGAGTGCGACGCCGTGAGAGCGGTATCGTGAATCTCGACGACGCGGTGGGACCCGGTACGCATTCGGTCGTTTACGCGAAAAGGGGTAACGACGTGATCTACTTTGACTCGAGCGATACTTCGGAGACGCGGCGAATGTGTTCTACAATCATCGCTCGTATTAGACTTTCGATTAGAGCGCGTGCGGTCAGCTGTGTCTACGGTTTTTACGCGGGGTCGATTGGACGCGCGCGTCCACGTTTTCTTCGTCATGTAACTGACTCTCACGTTGACCGGAGCAAGGAGCGTTCTCACGAGCTACTTTCCCGCTACAGATCTCTACAGAGCGTACGAGTTGGGTCTCACGAATTTCGAGGTCTACAACACGATACCCAACGCCGACTCGACGAACAATGTATTTTACTTCGACGCCAACGAGACGATCGTCGTTCCCGAAGGATCATACGAACTACCGGCTATAAACAGATATCTGAAAGCCGCCATACTTTGCAAGCGACCTCGATCGGCGATAACGAAGGAACCGTCGAACGCGGAGAGCGGCGACAACGACGACGACGACGAACGCGTCTTCGACGAGGGGAACGACGGATGGGCCGAATCGCCGATCATCTTCATTCGTGCTAACGAGAATACTATGAGATGCGAGATCAAATGCGCCTATCGCATAGATTTCACTGGACCGAACAACATCGGCCCTCTGCTAGGTTTCTCGGCGCATCGAAAATTAAAACCGAACAGATGGTACACGTCCGACAAACCGGTAAATATTATGAGAGTAAACTTCGTGCGCGTGGAATGGCAATATCATCGCGGGTGCCTACGGCAACGGCAAATCGGCACACACAACGTTCCACCCGGATATAAACTGTCGGAGACTCCCACGCAGGTCATTTATCTCCCGATCATCGCACGGAACATTACCGATATAGCTGTGCGCGTCGTGGATCAAAACGGACGTCTGATCAATTTTCGCGGAGAGGAGATAACGACTCGACTGCACGTACGACGCAGAGGAGCGTAGATATGCGAGCATGAGGAAGAGATGCTTGTTATGAACGAGTCGAATCCGAGATGGAACGTACCTGTCGTACCGCGCGTGTGGAACGGCCCGACGAAGAGCGGAGGTAAAAAAACGGGAAGCGGTCTAAGCGCCGCGAACTACGATCTCGCTTTTCTACGATCGGCCTCGTCGCGAGAAGACAATCGACATGAGCGATATCCTGAACATCGGCGGAGAACCGGTCTTCGACGACCGCATCGTCAAGATCGAGACTCACACGTACAATCCGTACGCCAACATTATGTTCGAGCACAGCGACGAGATACGAATACCCATACAGCAGCAAGATCTTTACACGTTACACGTTGCGAGAGTTTTCTGTTCATCGAGGGAAAATTTTCGGACGGCGGGCCGCGAAAGCTGGTGAACAATTGCGTCGCGTTCATGTTTGACGAGATCCGTTACGAGTTGGACGGTGTGGAGATAGAGGTAGAAACGTCGGGATAACCAGCACGATCAAGAGTTACATGTCGTTACCTGCGGGTGAGAGAGCGACGGAGTTACAGAATGCGGGCTGGTACGTTACAACAACGGGCAATTTCAACTTCTGCGTATCTCTCAAGATGCTCCTAGGGTTTTGCGAGGATTACAAACGTGTGATAAACGCGCGACACGACAGCTTATTCTGATACGCTCGCGAAACGATGGCAACTGCGTCGTGACGAGTGAAGAGTCATCATCATCGCGAGCGGCAAGTCGAGCGACAAGCCGAAGGATCTCAAGATCGTTCTGTTAAAGATACAGTGGCGTATGCCTCACGTAATTTTGAACGACGTCAATAAAATAAACTGTCCCTTCTACGAATGTTGGAGAGCGGACGATACCTGAGCGTCGGATTTCGCTCGTGGAACCTGTACGAATTAGAGATGTTTATCTTCATTCGATATTATCGAATATTTAATATTTTTATAATATTCGATATGAAAATATCGAATAAAATTTTTTGAATATAATATCGAATAAATATTTTTTAAATATTCATAAATTTACGAATATTTTTCATTTTAATCAAAGGCTGAGGAACAGACATTTGTGTATCAGAAGTAGAAAAACTTTGTACTAGTACAATCAATACAACTAATAGTCAATTTCATCAACCACGGTTACTAATCGATCGGTTAATTCCGTTGTAACTAGTATAGTTATTGGTTAATATAATGAAATTGACCAATAATTATGCTGATCACAACAGAATTAACGGTCGGTTAGGTTAGTTTCAAATGGAGCGTACTTGCGTAAGCGTAACTTGCGCTAACTAATCACATTATCTGTAGCGTTCGCTGATATTCAAATAAGATGTTGTGCTTGGTTAGCGCAAGTGCGTGCGTGCGTGCGTGCGTGCGTGTATTCATTATTTTTTTTAGATTGCAGAATTCTAACATATCAACTTCTGCTGTTAGTCCTGCATCTTCAAATTTATCACAAAGTACATTAATAGATATCATTAACAAAAGAACAAGTTTTCAAAGTGGAGGATCACAAAATACTGCGATTACAGACGCATTGGTTTATATGATCTGTAGAGATAACATGCCTATGAATACTATAGAAAGAGAAGGTTTTCTTTACTATACAAAGACATTTTGTCCAATGTATAAGGTGCCGGCAAGTTTGTATTATCACAGATGGAGTTGCAAATATGCAAAAGGCAGTAGAACACTTTTCATACCCTCCAAGATGGATTTGATGTTTTGCACATATGACTAACTTGGTTGTACAAAACTCTTTGAAAAACGTAACTGACCTCGAACAAATATTAACGCAAATCAAACGTATTGTTACTTATTTTAAGCACAGCACGACTGCTTCTGATGCGCTCAGAGCAGAATAACTAAAACGTGGAAAAAGCGAAGGCACTCTATGTATCTTACTCAAGATATACAGACACGATGGAATTCCACCCTTAAAATGCTTGAAAAATTTGAAAAATTGGCACCTATTTTAGCGACAATTTTAGCTACTAAAATACATAAAGACGGTCCTCAAATGTTGGCAGGATCACAATTCGAAGTGATATCTGAAGTTATTCAACTCTTAGCTCCTTTTAAAGAAGCAACTATACAAATATCAGGCGATAAATATATGACTGTCAGTATCATTTTACTGTTATATCATAATGTACGAGATACTATAAATAAACGAGATAAGATAAATGAATTAAATCCTACCACTCGTCCTGCGATAGAATTAAAAAAAGTTTTATTAAAAGAAATAGAATTGAGGTATCAGTCTCTTGAAAGAAATAAGCTTCTTATAACTGCAACACTGCTCGATCCTAGGTTCAAAAAAGCGTACAAATACTCTCCCCTTCATCAAGCAGAAGCTATTACTTTTTGCTCCTGATTAGCACAGCTAAATCAGGAGATTCGGAAAATAGCTAAGCAACAAGGCAATTTCTTTAGAAAGTAGTCCATGTAAATTGGCCGAAGGAAATCATAATTCTATATGGAATAAACATACTGAGAAATTCAAAATAAATTTAAACGAAGATTTATCTACTAAAGAAGTGCAACCAGAATTAAAATTATACTTTAATTCTTCTTTACTTGCTTTATCCGAAGATCCTATAAAATTTTGGCACAATTATAAAACATTATCTCCTTCATTATGTGAGGCTGCATTGAAATATTCCATTATGATGGGCTCTTCGGTAGCGTCAGAGAGAGTTGTATCAGCTATAAATAACATCGTAACAGAAGAAGTCGACTAACATCCCGTTCTATTAATTATATTAATGAAGCTTATATTAATTATATTAATGAACCGTTATATTAATGAAGCAGTTTTTCTTACTTATGTGACAAAAATGTAGATATAATAATAAATCATTAAAATGTATTAAAAATAATTAAACAAGTATTAAAACAATTTTACTCTATCAAATTTTTTAATTTTTCCGGTCTTTTCCAGTTTTTCAGAAATATTCGATATTTATTCGATATATATAATATCTATTCATATTCGATATGAATACTTCAAAAAATATCGAAAATATTCATATTCGATACTTTTACGCGATATCGACATGTCTAGTACGAATTTCCTCTGTTGCAAAGCACGACCAAGCATTCGTGGGTCGTGAAAGCGGCGACGCAGCTGGAGAAATCGCGCTACATCGTCTTCGCGTTACAGACCGGACGGAGAAACGTCTCGTCGCAGGATGCGTCCAAGTTCGACGATTGCGGTCTTACTAACGTGAAATTCTATCTGAATTCTGAATTTTATCCTTACGACGACATGAATTTGGATTTCAAGAATAACAAAATCGCCATACTGTACGACATGTATGCCAACTTTTGAAGGGCGTATTACGGACAGGATGACGCGTTTCTGTTTCTGTCTCTGCCGGCATTTCTGGAGTCGGGTCCGCTCGCGGTGATCGACTATTCTCATCAGAACGAGTCGATAAAGAGCGCCACTGTGGACGTACGCATCGAATTCGAGTATCGAGAGAACGTTCCGGACAACACTACGGCCTATCCTCATTGCCTCATTATTCATGATCGAGTCGTCGATTACAATCCTCTGACTAATATTGTATGTAAGATCATATAACATCCTCTCCTTCGAGGCGCGGATCGCGTCGTATCTCTTATTTTTTATTTAAAAAAAATTTTTTCATCGGGAAACGTGTTTCCTCCGTTCTATCGCGATAAAGAACTTCCTTCCTCGAACTGCGTAAATCGTTATTTTGTTTATTTAAATAATTTTTTTCCTTCGGAAATGCGTACTTCCTTTCTCAAACTAATCATTTCTATTTTATTTTTAAAAAAATTTTTTTCAACGGGACATGCGTCTCCCTCGCCGTATCTCGATGAAACTTCCTTCCCGTTCGTCCTTTGTCCCGAAACGTATATAAACGTACTTACGTCGACCAGAAATTTCAAAGTCAGTTCAGACATGTCGATGAACGACGTATCGATATTTGTCGACCTGCAAGGCTTCGTCGTGCGTTGCAAGTTCGCGGTGGCTGTTTTGCGAGCCGGCAAGATACTGACTCACCATGTGTTTCGTGGGCCGATACCGTGGTATCTTCTCACGAGGGCGGAAAAAACGCAAGCGTGCTGGATCATCGGGAATTACTACGGCCTGCAGTGGGACGACGGGGACGTGGATTACGGAAGAGCGAAGAGCATAATTCGCCGTGCCGTTTGCGATTCTATCGAGGACGAAACCTCGCCCAGCATCGTCTACGTGAAGGGTCTGCAGAAGACGGAGTGGCTGAAGGAGGTTCTGGGAGACGCCGTCGAGGATGCCGCCTTTACCGTCAAGACAATAGACGCGGATTTCGACAACATGGACCGTCTGAGAGATCTGGACACGATGGGGACGTTCCGCTGCCGCCGAAGAACTGCGCGATGGAGAACGTCAAAGATGTACAATTGGTGGGTGAAACATCTGAGAAATCTGTCGAACGCGTGAAGTGCTTTTCGTAAAAAAAAATATAAAATATAAAAAATATCGTAATCGTATATTATTTTTAGAATATTATTCTAAGATAAGTTTTTGTATCGCATATTATTTTTAGAATAGTTTTTTTTGTAATCGCATATTATTCTTTAGAATACTTTCCGTAATCGCATATTATTCTTTAGAATATTTTCCGTAATCGCATATTATTCTTTAGAATATTTTTCCGTAATCGCATATTATTCTTTAGAAATATTTTCTGTAATCACATTTTTATTCTTTAGAAATATTTTCTGTAATCACATTTTATTCTTTAGAAATATTTTCTGTAATCACATACTTTTCAAGATATACAGGGTGTCCGGTAAAGATTGAATCGGCTCGTGAGTAGGTAAAGCGGACGAAACTGAGTCGAAAAGTCCTCTACCATGTTGCAATTTTCGCAATAGTTAACAAGTTATTAATTATTAAAAATCACCGATTTGGCCCAGCCCAGCCTACTGTCGAAAGCAAGCGCATGACGAAATGCGGCCGCCGAACGCTCGAGGTTGCTAAGCGCGCAAGGAATTGTTTATTACAAACTGCAATGGCGTGTGGACAGAAATGGCGCGTGATGCTATGGCTGATTAATTATTGAAGGATTTTTACAAAAACAATTATTTTCGAAAATTTGAAAAATCTCTTGTTACAATCAAACTTTTTTCTTCTTACAAAATCCAAAATAATTTCACGTTTCAATCGTAACTTAAAACGTCAATTATTACCAATAATACTTTTTAATTTTTGAAATTTTTTTATTGGACTAAATATGATATGCCTCGTTTCATAATTAGTTTTATTTCGAATTATCAAAAAATTATCATTTTGGCAAGGNTGTTTTTGTAAAGAACGCTTCATTTGTGTCTCGCGTTCTTAATAAAATGAAAAATATAGGTATTATAGTAAAAGTTATTGACATGTAAAAACAAATAAGTAAATTAAGAATTAAGGGACAATAATAAAATAAAAAATAAAATGATTTATTTAATTTTATATGTACGTGGCAAGAAGATACAGCAGCGCTATCATTTCCTCACCACCTTGCGGTAAATAGTATGGCGCGTTTTTTTTAAGTGGTTTCCCCAGTAGGCCTAATCCACTCTTACTTCTTCTTAATGTAACAGTTGTTCAAAGTGGCTGCCTCGTTGTTGAACACAAAGTTCAACCCTTTGAACAACATTACGCACGACGTGCCATTTCCGACGTGAATTTTGAAAGAATTAAATGCTGCTACGATTGCTGCGCGTACTTCATTTTCAGTACCACCACGTCGGTCTTCAACTAAGGTCTTAATATGGCCCCATATAAAAAAAAGTCGAACACATTAAGGCGACCTTGGCAGCCATGTAATAGGGCTCCCACGCCCCATCCATCTGTCCGGAAACCGTATATTTAGTAATTGCCGTACTTGGCGGGAAAAATGAGCAGGAGCTCCGTCTTGCTGGAAAATCATTTCTGCCCATAAGCGGAGAGGAATGTCCGCGAGGAGCAGTGACAGCTCGTTTTCCAAAAAATTTGCGTATATTTCGCCATTCAGACGTGGCGGAAGAAAGTATGGACCAATCTAAAATTTTGCTTATTGTTAGTATATGACAAGAACGTCGCGAATATTAAATGAAAATATTTAAAATACCTTCACAGAAATAAATGCGTTTCTCTAGATCTCCCGCAAGCAGCTGCTGGACTCTTTGAAAGTGGTACGGGTGTAATCCGTTTTATCATAAGGTACGGTGTACTGTGTACCTTGAATAACCCAACTCACTAGCTGCAACACGTATACTATTTCTCGAATGTCGTTCGAAGAGTCGCAGGATTCTCTCTTCATCGTAGATATTGATTCCCGGTGGTGCACTACAATTGTGACGTCCCCACGGCCAAAGAGATCCTGTATCTCTAGCCCGTTGTACACATTTTAAAATCGTATTATTCGTCGGATACCGATATTGCCGAGGAAATCGCTCCGCATAAATCCGTGCCGCTTCATGAGAATTTAGCCCGGCAAGTCAGTAACAGATAATCATATCTGTATATTCTCTAAACGTAAACCTCATTATATAATTATTAATTAATTATAATTAATAAAACCAGTAATTAATAAAACCATGTATCGCGAACACGAAGCTCTTCTGTATTGTAAATAACACGAAAAAAAGAAAGAAGAAATATAGTGCGCTTTTGTTATCCAAGCTTTCGTTACCTCTCAAGAGTATACAGAAATGATTATCTGTTATGGAATGACTAGAGAAAATTCTTATGAAGCGGCATGTATTCATGCGGAGCGATTTTTCTATCACGGGCGATATCGCTATCCGAACAATACAATTTTAAGATGTGTTCAATAGACAGCATTTTCTCTGTCGTGAGGACGTCACATTTGCACTACCGCGAAACAAAATCCGCGATGAAGAGAGAATCCTGTGGCTCTTCGAAAAAAATTCGGGAAATAGTGTACGTTGTGCAGCTCGTGAGTTAGATTATTCAAAGTTTTACAGTACACCGTACCTTATGATAAAACGGATTACACCCGTTCCACTTTCAAAGAGTCCAGCAGCTGCTTGCGAGAGATTAAGAAAAACTCATTTATTTCTGTAAAGGTGTTTTAAATATTTTCATTCAATATTTGCAATGTTCTTATCACATACTAACAATAGGCAAAATACACGAAAAATTTCTTGCACAATATTGGCGGAATGTATCATTTTCTGATNGAATATTATGGACAGGATAAAGCTACGTTTACTCCCAATGGCGTTTTCAATTTCCGCAATTTTGTATTGTGGCAAGAAAAAAACCCTCATGCCGTTCGCCAGGAAGCTTTTCAGCAACGCTGGGCGATAAATGTATGGGCCGGAGTAATCGCGAAAAAAGTAATAAATAGTATACATTAAACATTTTCTTCTCACGGTTTTTTTTAAACATTTTCTGCGATTTTTAGATTGGTCCATACATTCTTCCGCCGCGTCTGAATGGCAAAGTACAATATATGCGAATTTTTTGGAAAATGAACTGCAACTGCTCCTCGCGGACATTCCTCTCCGCTTACGGGCAGAAATGATTTTCCAGCAAGACGGAGCTTCTGCGCATTTTTCCCGCCAAGTACGGCAATTACTAAATACGTTTTCCGGACAAGTGGATGGAGTCCTATTACAAGGTCGGCACGGTTGCCAGATTTTAATGTGTTGAACTTTTTTGTATGAGGCTATATGTATTAAGAGTTTAGTTGAACACCGGCCTGGTGATACCGAAAATGAAGTACGCGAAGCACGTAGCAACATTTAATACTATCACGCCGGAAATGGCACATCATGCGTAATGTTGTTCAGAGAGTTGAACTTTGTTTTCAACAACGAGGCAGCCACTTTGAACAATTGTTACATTAAGAAATAAGAGTGGATTAGGCCTACTGGGGAAACCACTTAAAAAAAACGCGCCATGCTATCTACCGCAAGGTGATGAGGAAATGATAGCGCTGCTGCATCTTCTTGCCACGTACATATAAAATTAAATAAATCATTTTATTTTTTATTTTATTATTGTCCCTTAATTCTTAATTTAGTTATTTGTCTTTACATGTCAATAATTTTTACTGTAATACCTATATTTTTCATTTCATTAAGAACGCGAGACACAAATGAAGCGTTTTTTACAAAAACAGCTTTGCCAAAATGATAATTTTTTGATAATTCAAAATAAAACTAATTATGAAACAAGACATATCATATTTAGTAAAATAAAAAATTCAAAAAATAAAAAATATTATTGATAATAATTGACGTTTTAAGGTTGAAATGTGAAATTATTTTGGATTTTGTAAGAAAAAAGTTTGATTGTAACAAGAGATTTTTCAAATTTTTGAAAATAATTGTTTTTGTAAGAAATCCTTTAATAATTAATTAGCTATAGCATCACGAGCCATTTCTGCCCACACGCCATTGCAGTTTGTAATAAACAATTCCTCGCGCGTAACCTCGAGCATTTGGCGGCCGCATTTCGCCATGCGCTTGCTATCCATAGTAGGCTGGACTGGGTCAAATCGGTGATTTTTAATAATTAATAATTCGTTTCGATCCACGAACCTCTGGGTTATGGGCCCAGCACGCTTTCCAATGCGCCACTGCTTGCATTTATATTGGACAAGATATATATGTAATGCATTTATATTAGTCCATTTATATTAGTTTATTTATATTATTAGTCCATTTATATTTATATTCCATTTATATTAGTCAAAGTCCATCACAAGACTCTACTTGTCATACTCATCGTTGTTCTCCTCCTCCTACTCCTCCTCGTCTTCGTCCTCGTTCTCGTCCTNGTCCTCAGGCTCCCTCATTCCCCTCTCAATTGCATCACGGAGTATCGCAAAATGTTGTCGCAACATCGTTTCAATGCCTGTAAATACGTCCGCCGCCTCTTCCTCCGTCTCCTCGACAATCTCCTCGTCCATCTCCTCCTCTAGTATTTTTTTTATTTTTTTCTTTAATCTGTAAAAAGAAATCTCACATTTATTAATATATATTATATATTGTATCATTATTAATCATATATTATATATATTGTATATTATTAATCATATATTATATATTATATCATTATCACTTACCTCGCTTCTGGTATATATTCTAAAAAATTAGAAGAGACGCATCGAGCCATAGTTTTAAAACTGAACTTAATTTTATATTGGCAAGCTCGCGGGCGCATATACGATGCATTTCCGGCGAGTCGCGCGAACTTGCGTCCTTGCGGCCAGATAAGGCCACTACGTCTACTAACAAGTCTACATCTATTTTTAACGTCATATACGTCATAGAAAGAGTACGGAAAAGCTTTTTTATCACTCGATGTTTTTTAATCACCGCGCTTCGTACTCACACGGGCCACTGAACGGTAGGCTCTCGCGACGATACTTCGCGGTGACGAATATTTTTTTGAAAAGATAAGAGTGAGGGGGTTACAGCGATAACACAGAATTTTACACATTTTTATCTCGTTTTTTATTCTTTTTATATAAAATTTTTTATTTAAAATTTTTTATATATAAAATTTTTTATAATATGAAAAAATTATTCGTAAATATAGATAAATACAATATAAAAAATCGCATAAAAATATATAATAATATAAAAATGCAATCATTGATATAACAATATAAAAAAATACAATTGATTGAAAATACATTGATTTTTTAATTCTACTCCTCCAGATCCATCACCTCTCCATCCGCCTCTAAATCTGCTACAACCANCTCCGAATTCCACCCGATCAATTCACGCTCGATCATTGTACCCGTTCAAGCTCATTCCGCATTCTTTCAAACTCATGCCCCTGCAATCTATTCACCTCATGTAACCATGCTGACCAATTTAATCCCGCCCGCGCCACTTCGATCACTCTACTCTCCCATTCTATTTCATTGATTTCCAATAGCCATTTCCTCTTCTCCCCCTCTTCTATATCCTTCCAAGATACGAATTCTACCTCTTCCTGCTGCTCCATCTCCTCCTGCTGCAGTTCCATCTCCTCCTCTTCCTCCTGTACCACTTGCTGCTCAACGTCCCACTCGCTTATCTCTCGCTGAATCGCCTCCCGAAATCGAGCACTTTCCTCCCTCTTGCGCCGCAGCTCCCCTCGCAACCATTCGTTCCAATCTAATCCCGCCTCCACCACCTCGCGCTCCTTACGTCGCCAATATTCCTCCTGCTCCTCCTGCATGTAAAACCTCACTCCCTCCTCCGGATCCCCCTCTCACCCTGTGTCCCTCTATCCATCTCATCCTCACTTCCGCGAAACCCATTTCTTCCTCCCTCACCTCCTCGACATACTCAAATTCATCCTCGCAGTCGAAACGTCTTCTCAGTCCGTAAAAATCTTCCGTCTCATCGTCGTAAAATTTTTTCATTTCCTTTCTCATCTCCCTTATTTTTCTTATTTTCTCTCCTTATTGTTCTCGTGATTCGAGAAACCATCGATTTTCACGGACTTGAGACCCTCAACCCTCTGAAAAAAATTTTTTTTAAATTAATTTTTTTATAATTAATTTTTAAATTAATTTTTTTATAATTAATTTTTATTTAATTTTTTAACTATACATATATTAAAAAATACTTACATCTACTCCAACGTATTTAAGTTTCATTTCGTTTCTCATAGTTAGCTTTGCGACTAATACTCCGTCCATCAAGACGAGCTGGAAAAGAATAATATTTTATAATATTTTATATTTTTTTTAAGAAATTCCTAACGCCTTGCGGTTCGTCAACGATACTCGCGAGCGTGGAACACAGCTTTCAAAATTTTTTTACTTACCCCTGTCGCAGGATACGTGATCCTGATCACATAGATTTTTTTTCTCTGTTCGCACATTTTCTTTAAATAATACACTTAACAAGAGGAAAAACGAATGAATACTGACAGGTTCGCGCGACGCGTTTTCGACGTCGCGCGGCGCGTTTCCGGTGAGTAGCGCGAACTCGCGTTTCTGCGGTCAGATAAGGCGCGATAAGTACGTAAATTTTTTTATGATTGTAATCAGGTGATCGATCGAGAGAATCCTCATTCGAGTCTCGACCCGTGATGTCGCGCCTCCTTCTTCTTTTTCGAGTTTTCCGGCGACGATACCGATACGGTGGTGATTTTCCTGCACAGGTACGGCTACTTGAACGACACCGTGACATCGTTCGCGACCATCGAGGCCTTGAGGGATCTGCGTCACGATGTCGGCCTGTTTCAAGAATTTTACGGATTACGCGGTAAAGGGCGGTTGAACGAACAACGCCACATTGAGACTGATGTGAAAACCGCACTGCGGTCTCCCCGATATTTTGGATCGCGCGACGGGGCAACTCAGGAGGATATGGCCGAAGAAGCGTCTCACGTGGAACCTGGCCGAACCGAATGTCCTACGGACAACTCAGGAGGCGTTCGAGAGGTGGGCCGCGAAATCAGCCCTGACGTTCGAATGCGATTCGAACGATCCCGACATACTGTTGGCATTTCGCGAAGGTGTTCACTTCAATGTCAACAGGAAGAAGAACGGTGTCTTGTGCGCCTCGCGATTAGACGAAAAGGGCAAAGTACTCGCACACACGTACTATCCGAACGGAGAACCCGACTTCACCGCGGAAATACACGTGAACAACGCGGAACCGTGATACATACTTCTGGACAAGAATCCTCCGGGCACGTTTAATCTGCTCCAAACGTTGGTGCACGAAATCGGTCACACTCTGAGACTGCCTCACAGCGAGAACAGGGAATCGGTACGCGTTCGCGCCCGACAAATCCTATCCTGTAGAACTGAGCGAGGAAGACGTTTTCAAAATTCAACAGTTGTACGGCGAGAGCGGCGACGATCCTCCGGCGACGACGGTACCGCCGACCGCGACGACGCCGAGGAGCGGCGTCGAGATTCCGGAGACGGATCTATGCGCTCTGCGGCGNGTCGATTCCGTGTTGGTTCTGGACAAGAAGATATTCGTCGCGCACAGACGTCATATTTGGCCGATCGACATTGAGGAAAAAACCTATGACAAACCGCTGTCGCTGAACGATTACATGAGGTTTCTTCCGAGGAATTTCACGCGCGTCTCGGGCCACCTCGTGCCAAACTCTCTCGGGCGATCTCGTGCTGTTCGCGGACAGGATAGTCTACAGGATCAAGTATCTGAGCTACGAATTGGTACCGAACTAGCCGATATCTCTCGCCGATTTCGGACTTCCCCCTGACGGTAAGATCGACGCAGTGGTGAATACCAACAGAGGATGATCTTTCGTACAACAACGGCTTCGTGGGGGAGATAGACGACTGTCAAATGAGAATCGTCAGACACAACACGATCCAAGCGATATTTCCGGGAATTTTGCAGGGTATTACGTCAGGCTTTCGATACATCGACGGCAGTCTGTTTTCTTCAATAGACATCAGTACTACAAGTTCAACGAATTCACGCGGAGCGTGACAGTGGTGGGCAAGATGGATCTGCACATCGTGGCGTCGTTTGTCCGAAGGACGGATTGTTGGATCAGATACGAGCTCTGCTGAATCGTTCGAATCAACGAGGTTCTCGCGTACTCGCGGCAAGAGAAGAAGGAGAAAAAGGAGGAGGAGGAGAGATAAAAACAAGGAGAGAGAATAACATTTTTTAACCTACATCCTATTCTCGAGAGAGTCAGTTTGACGCTGTCCGTCGACGGGTGACCTATATACNGGATGATATGTTCTGCCTCGGACAGACCCCCCTCGGTGAGAGCGCGAACGGTGGAGCGAGAAAGAGAAGGATGCACGAGGACCAACGATCGATGACCGACGCGTAGGATAATTTCTTCCTCTGTCTGTCTCTCTTTTTTACTAAAAAAAAACCTAACATTCGACACTTTTTCCGCAGACAAAACAATAGCGAAGTCGCGCGTAAACCGATCAGCATCCTGACGAGAAGATATCCGTTGACGAGAACGAGCTACAAGTACATAGAGATCTGCATAGTCGTCGAACCGTCCGACTCGTGCGTGAGGATCACAGTGGGAGATTGCCGCGGCAAGGAGATCCCGCTCTCGGCCAAAACTTAGAGATAACTCGTCGAACAGAAGCAGACCGTGCTGTCCTACTTGAGAAACGGCAACGACGAAGCGAACTCGCCGATACACGCCGGCGACCTGATTCTACGATTCGGAAGAATCAACAATCTGTTGATTCTGCGTCTCGAGACGAGCACGGGCGCGCTCCGTCTGCTCCTGTCTCTCAATACCGTACTCGTCATGTACGATCTCGAGGGCTGTCGTCGCCTCGTTGAACTCGGTGATCAGGAACGTCGACGAGAAGTTCAAACGCTTCTCCGATTTCGCGTCCACTGTCGCGAAGCCGGCGATCGTCTCCGAGGCGATACGAAACGCCGAATTCTACGATCGCGACATCATCAATTGTGAACTGGCCTCACTATGTTTTTAAACATACATTATATATCTTTTTTACTTTTTTAACTATGTTTATTTCTGTTTTTTTAAAAAAACTATCTATCTTTATGTTTTTAAACTATATATATATATCTTTGTTTTTTTTTAAATTATATGTATCTCTTTATATATTTTTAAAAAATGTAAACTCTCTCTGACATGGATGAATAAATAATAAACTTTTCTCTCGTTAAAAAACTTTTATTACATTTATTTCGATAAAAAAATACACGTCTTTCTTCTTCTCAGATCCGATGTCCCGAACTCTTATTTCTTCCTCAGACTATTTCTTCTTCTGGCAATGTCCTGAACTCCTTGCTCCGATCGACCTGAAACAAAAAAATTTTACGCATATTCAACACGATCGTTCGATGTGTGTCTTTTTATATATATTTTTTAAAATATCGTATCTTTTTTTTTCCCGGTACATCTCATCGTCGTCGTGCCTGACGTTTTTCACCTCGATCGCGACACCCGGAACCTTTCTGAGCTCGTCCGCGGCCTTGTCCATGAACTGACGCAATAATCGCCACTTGCGATCCGTGCACGAGGAGGAGCAGAAGAATTGAGCGCGCAACCTAGCGTATTTCCATCAGACGCGTTTGTCCCGTTTGGCCACATCCTTGACATTGTAAACGTACACGCAAACCACCTGAGAACCGATCTCGTCCGGTGATCTCGCGGTGAGCGATTGTCCATCGTCCTGCTTCGTTATAAACTGCGAGATATGATTCGCGTCGCGCTCGAACGCTCGATCGAACAGAGCATCGAGTCCGGTCGCCTGCCTCCCCTCCTCTGACGATTCCCCGATTATCGACGATTCGTCGGGCTCGAACGATAGACTCTCGACATACGAATGATACTCCTTCATCCACTCGTCGAATCGTATCTTTCATCATCATAGGCTTCTTGAACAACGAGTACACCGTCGTATCTTTGATATGACGGAGGAACAATAACGATTCCTTTCTGGTAGCGGATCCTTGTTTAACCAGTATGAATGAATCTCCAACATGGCAGCCTTCATCTCGTTATCCTCGCGCACTCGGCGCACGCCGGTGTCCGTGTTTCGATGATCGAATAGGTACTTCGATATATTGGCGATCAATAGTCTAATGTGACGCGTTGGCGCGTGCCGTGGATTCCACGTATCGAAGAATAAATCGTGCAACGTTAGAAATTGCTCCTAGAAAGGAGTAAAGTCAATAAGACAGGTTTTTGGGCCCACTACCGATCGGTGTGTGTTTTATTCTTCTGTCCAAGGCTCATATATCCGTCCTGAAATGGTTTTTCTAAAAAATGATTTGATCCAGAGTTATAACCATTTTTAAGTTTCCATTTTACAGAGAATTTTGTACTTTAGAGCAAATCAAGATGCATTTCATACTCTAAATATTGTTCACGCAAAATCAAATTTTTCTAAAAACTGCACATATATGTGCACTATAATATATGTCAGAGCCATTATTTTTCGTGAGGTACTTGACCTTTAAAAAGAGGCTTATTTTTATAATTTCTTTTACATTAACGCTAAAATATATTTACTTTGTAAGTTTTACCAGAAATAATTCCCACAAAATGGAATAAATAAACTTGAAAATGCGTAGAATACGTGAAAAAATATTGATCAATGAGGGATAGGTGTGATAGACCTTCGATATAAGTCTTATGTGATTTTAAGATATTTTGAGATTTTCTAGAATATTCCGGCCAGTGAAGGCAAGACCTGGAATTAATCCGGCTAGTGAAAGCAAGATCTTGAAATAATCCAGCCAATGACGGCAAGATCTTGAAATGATCCAGCCAATGAAGGCAAGATCTCGAANTGATCCGGTCAGTGAAGGCAAGATCTGGAATTAATCCGGCCAGTGAAGGCAAGATCTGGAATTAATCTGGCCAGTGATGGCAAGATCTCGAAATGATCCGGCCAGTGAAGGCAAGACCTAGAATTAATCCGGCCAGTGAAGACAAGATCTCGAAATGATGTGGGCAATGAAGGCAAGATCTCGAAGTGATCCGAAGTAAATTAAAACTTGTAAAATATCATTTCGATATCTTTTGAATAGATTTGATACCTTTTGAGACGAATCGTAGAGCCATTTCTAGATTCTATGAAAGATTGGCATATTGTCAGGAAGTAAATGGCAGCCACTTTCAGCATTTACTTTAACACACTGAGTAAAATTTATTTTAAAACACGGAGTAAAAGGTTTTGAATCATCAAAGAGAGATGATAGTTTTCAATCGTCTGTTTTGCAACCTATCACGACTATACAACACATTCAAACTTGTTTAGCTACACGCACACGCGCGCGTACNCGCGCGCGCGCACGCACGCACGCACGCACGCACGCACGCACGCACGCACGCACGCACGCACGCCCGCCCGCCCGCCCGCCCGCNCGCACGCACGCACGCACGCACGCACGCACGCACGCACGCACGCACGCACGCACGCAAGGGATCAGATTTATGCCACTTCCACACAGTTGATCCTGGATAACATTAAGTGCATGAAATTTCGAAATTTGAACGGCCGCCATTTTTAATGGGAGGAGAGGTCGTAGCGACTTAAAATTTTAAGGGTGTGTTTGTTAGGAAAAGACTTCAAATGAGCCCCCACTCGACCCTTAGTCCAATTAAAAATTTTCAACCCTTTTTTTACCCCCGCGTACCAGGGGGTGGGGAATGATCGGTATCCATGTCATAGAGTAACTTTTTTGTAAAATCAAAATATATGTTTTACCGTTTTCTGATATTTTTATTTTTACAAAAATTATTTAAGGGTTTCCACACTTTTGATAAATCCTGTATATTATAGTGCACATATATCTGCAATTTTTAGAAAAGTTTGATCTTGCGTGAACAATATTTAGAGTATGAAACGCACCTTGATTTGCTCTAAAGTACAAAATTCCCTGTAAAATGGAAACTTAAAAATGGTTATAACTCTGGATCGAATCATTTTTTAGAAAAATNATTTCAGGACGATATGAGCCTTGGATAGAAGAATAAAACCATACATTTTGAGACCGATCGGTAGTGGGCCCAAAATCCCGTCTTATTGACCCTACTCCTTTCAGGCTCCACGAGAATTTTGTTCGGAATCGTCTCGTCCTCGAACAGATCTCTGGATCGAGTTTCGGAGGTCGCCACCTCTTCTTCCAATCGATTGGTTGATGACATCTTTTACGTACACACACGCACAACTCTCTACTTCTTTTCTCAAAACTGAGATTCGAACAACGCTTATANATGAATCATAAAGGATACTTCTCACCGCAAAAAATAGCGAATCGTAAAAAAAGCGATGATAATTTCAACGGACGGAAACACCGCGTTCGGAGACACCTGTGCCGTTTCCAAATCACGCGTGACCCGCCGTTAGTACAAGGCGAAAAAAAACATGGGTTCCTTCTCTCGAAGGCGTGAGTGACCGCTCTAGCCGATAACGATAAGGCCGGCCCGCGCCTACGAGAGTTCGAACTTATTACGATAAAGCTCAATCAACGCCCGTGCCTACGAGAATTCGAGCTCATGGGGGGTCCCTCCACTCCTCGGTGAAGCAGGAGGAGGAAATGTCGCCGATACACGCCGACCCCCTGCGCCCATCGCTTACGGCATTCCCCCCGCGTTTCCCCTAATCCCCCCGCCCACCTGTAAAAGACTCCCTGAGCCGAAACGTACACTGTTTATCTACTCAAATGTTATTTTCTAAAAAAAAGAGATTGAATATCTTGGATATCTAATTTCATCGAATGGAATCTCAATGTGCAAACGACACATTCTAGCTATACTGGATTTTCCTCAACCGAAAAGTATTAAAGAATTGTAAAGCTTTTGGGGTTAACAAATTATTTCCGCAAATTTATAAAAAATTACGCTCTTAAAGTCAAACCGTTGCAGAAATTACTCAAGAAAAGCGTACCTTTTTATTTTGATGGGGCTTATATGGAAGCATTTCAGCAATTAAAACGAGAGCTAACTACGCTGCCGGTATTAAGTATATACAATCTCTTAGCGAATACAGTGTTACATACGGATGCCAGCAGTCATGGCTTCGGTACCATTCTATTTCAGAAACAGCCAGAAGGGCATATGGCTCCAATAGGATATTTTAGCAAAATTACTACAGACGCAGAAAAAAATTATTATAGTTACAAACTTGAAACTTTAGCAATTGTAAAAGCAGTGGAACATTTTCATGTTTACTTACAAGGAAAAACATTTCGCGTTATAACTGATTGCAATTCTTTAATGCAATGAAAAAATTAATATAAATCCGCGTATAGTCCGATGGAATCTATTCTTACAAAATTATAAATGTAAATTAGTTCACCGAGCAAAATGATCAAAATGTGGATTATCTGAGTCGCAACGTTATGATAATAAATTTGATCTTAGTAGAGGACGAAGTAATATACAGGGTCCGAAATAAAAGTTCTCACACGAAAGTTGGTGGTAGATCGGATCAAACCGAGAAGAAAAGTCCTATTTTGCAATAGTTGAGTTATTAATTGTTAAAAATCGGGAGAAGGGATAGACAGCGCGGTGCGGGAGATATGACAGCGGCAATGGCAGCAGGAGGAGCGAGCCCCCGCCCACGTCTCCCGCACCGCTGTCTATCCCTTCTTCCGATTTTTAACAATGAATAACTCAATAACTATTGCGAATTTTGTAAAATGGTAGAAGACTTTTCTTCTCGGTTTGACCCGATCTACCACCAACTTTCGTGTGAGAACTTTTATTTCGGACACTCTGTATAAACAATTAACAGATCCGAAACTAAAAGAATTAGTGAAAGCCTTGGAAGCCGAAGACCATAAATATTTCAAATTGATAGATGGGCTGGTTTTCCGAAAATTTCAAGATAAACATTTATTTGTTGTCCCTGAAAATATGATCAATAGCGTGTTAATTAAAGTGTACCATGACGAAATGGGTCATGTGGGTACAGATAAGACCGTACATGGTATTATAAGACACTATTGGTTTCCATGTCTTAAGCTTCGTGTCCGGCAATATATAGCAAATTGCGTTAAATGTTTAAGTTACTNTAATGGGAGGCAAACCTGAAGGAGAATTAGCAATTTTTGTTAAGATCACACAGCCATTTCATACTTTACATCTTGACCATTTTGGGCCCTTGGAAATCACTAAAGATGGATTCAAATATGTTAGCAATCGTAGACGCATTCACAAAATTTGTTTGGCTTTTTCCTACAAAAACCACTAATTCCGCAGAAGTGATGCAATGTTTGAATAAACTTTTTAACTTATTCGAATATCTGGAAAGAATAATTAGCGATAGAGGCACAGTTTTCACCTCACAGGATTTTGCTCAATTTTTAAATGAAAAAAGAATAAAACATTTAAAATCTGCAGTTGCGTTGTAACCGGACAATTATAGTACGGCCGACGACTCGCTAGACCCAGCGTAACGCTACCCCTCGAATTTAATACTGATTCGCGTCTGTGATCGGTCGCCACTCGGTTTGACCTTGCTACCGAGAAGGCAATTAAACATGCAACTAACCTTGGCTCCTCTCTGCTGCTCCGTTCGCGCCCATGTCGGGTGTGAAATTGTACCGCTACTCTCTGTCCTTCAAGGTTTTCGTTGGACACGCTCCGGTATGGCCTTCCCGTTGTTCCGAACGCCTCACGACGTCCCGTAAATGACCTTCCTCGGATGATAATGCGCGCCCTGTCGCTCACAATTCACGGACCTCTGAATGCTGGAGGACTCATGCCACTCAGGTATGGAATGAGTAAGTGTGACNCCGTTCAGCTAATCTCTACCCGTTACTTTTCTTTTCAGGAACGCCGTAGGATGCCGCCCGAAAACTATTACGTGTTAATGGATCACCTCGATCCCGTCGTAGCTCCAACGGATAGGTAAATGACACCCTTGAAGCTAACAGCTGCTTCGTGATTACCGGGAGGATATTCGTTATTTGGAGTCTGACCTTGTGTGATTGTAAGTTCCCTTGTATCGGAACGAATACATTAACACCTCCACTCGACCTGTCTCTAGTTATTTTAATACTTGTCGCACAATCCTCTGAGCATTGCCCTGGTCATCGCACGTTGTCACGAACAGTCCTTTGTTCCGCCGATGATTATTCCTGGGTTTTATCGAACGCTCTACTTATCGGATGTGGAGAACAATCTGCCGGACGGTAAGATGGATAGGTAGATTGAACGAGACGTGCAAGTAGAAATTCACAATCACTTGAATTTATTCCACTTTAATACATAATGAAAGTTCCCGATTTACAGATGCCCGTATCGTCGCACGCACACGAGAGAACACGCTTGCTCGACACGCGGAATTCGCTAATGCGTGATTTTTCTCGACTCCTCTATGCCTTGAGGATCGGAAGATGGCCGACGTGGTGCCACGCACGCACTCGAAATGGCCGTCGATGACCGTCGTATGCCCAACTCCCAGCGAACATCGAAACATCATACGGACGGACTTTTTCTTTTACGTAACAAGCGATTCGGATTTATGCTTTACCGTTGAGGTACTGCAGTGCGCTCTGCGGAAATGCGATTATAGTTTTTTCTATTTGACAATCGCAATTGCTCTCGACCTGCTCTGGCTACCGACAGTTTTTTCTGACGCACTTTTATGCCGTACAACCGTCGTCGCTAGAATCTAGAAATCATATTTTACGAATCCTGCGAATTCGATTTCCGTTAACGCCAGAAATGGCGGGTAGTTCGTTACGACCGATATTCAGCGATTTCTAGACAACGCGACGCGTCCGTACGCGAATCCGTAATCGAATGATTACTTCGAAATCTGCCGAAGAGGGACTTGCCCTTGCTATCGCCCGTGAACACGACTGTATGGTATGTACGGATGTTACGATACTCGATCTACCGAGATGAGCGTTGTGCTCCTTTTACCGCTCAGGCTAGACTACAGCGGGCTCCGATGTAGTATATCGACTCGCCGCCTCACTATATCGCGCGTTCTGATTAGTCGCGCGCGATCATACCACTCGAAGGAATCTATGATATGCGAGCAAACAATTTTCGAACGTATCGTTTCATCCGTTCACGCTCACACTTCTGACGCATGTTATAATCGTGTTACATTCATGCGTCACGTCCGCGATACATGATATTCAATGTAATGCATACACTGGACATCAATCGTGCTCAGTATGACCTAATCGTTACGCGCCTCCGCTCATATTTGACACGCTCAATTCGCGTGTCTCATCTTTCGCCTCGCACACGCGTCCACTCTCTACGATATATGTGTCTATTCTGCGACTCGCTATCGCACGAATAAACAATCATCGATCTCTCTTTATCACGCACTCAGATAACCGTTGGTCAGCTCGCGTATACGCGCGACAATCTTCCCGAGGTCATTACTCGATACCTGTCACGGACCTTTATTTGTCACTCACGCCGCGATTCGTACTTGTGCCTCCGCGGGTGTAATTCAATCTCCCGTTTCCGGGATAGCTGGACATTCTGTTCCGGTTCTAGCCGACAATTTACATCCTCTAGAATCTCTATACAAGCCTATTTCCGTTCATGAATGCCCCTGATGCACGATAACGTTATACTATCTCACTCGACCTTGAGTGCTCGAAAGGTGTAAGTCAATCTCGCANTTCCTGCATTATTTTTATTCCGCAATCCGTCTTGGCGCGTACTCTACGTCCACAGGATTACATTTAATCTTCTTGGATCGCTCGTACTCGTTTACAATCCGGAGATTGTCTTACAATCTGAGCTATCTTACTATATTGAATATCGTGTCAAGGCCGTGTAAGCCCAGTCGACACTTTCAATTGTGCTATCTGATTGAAAAGCGGTTCTTCATCCTTGGTATGATCCCTACCTTGCTATCTATTCGCTCATTTTACCCGCGAACCATCGCAAACTAACATTTGCCTTACACCCCGACTCCATCCTTGCAGTGGAAAATGTGTAAGTCGAATTAACACTTCTAGCTACGTCATCGCGCTGACATGCGCCATTCTGTGTTCCGTAACATCTTAGTCGTTTCTATACGCCGGTTTCCCCCATGGATCGGTGCGTCCATGAGATACCCTTACACCGTTACTACTCTTAAATGATGAAGGTCATGAAAGACGATAATCAACTTCTGCTGAAGCTATCGCGTTTAAATGTGTCTTCGCGCATTCTAGGGACTACCTATTGTTGTATCAGGCCGTTGGCCTTGATCGCGAAACGCTGCGTCTGTCATTTACAATTACACCGCCACGCCGCCTAAACGATGAAGGCCGTGTAACACGGAAACGCACTTCCGGTGGTGTCGCCGTGCTGCAATACGATTCTGCGTATTCTATTCGGCTTCCGCAATTGTCTCTAGACGCTGATCTCCCTCGCAGGACTTTGCGTCCATGCGTTCATCTCACACCGTTACTCCGCCTCGTTAGTGAAGGACGTGTAAGGTGAAATCACACTTCCGGGAATACTACCGTGTTAATCTACGGTTCTTTGCATTACATACGATCCCCGTAATCGCCTGTGACCATTAGTTCTCCCGGATCCCTACAATTACCCTTTCGTCTTACACCGTCCCCTCGCTTCATTAGTGAAGGACGTGCAAGACGATAATGCACTTCTGGACATGCTACAGCAACGAGACACGATTCTATGCTTTCTATACGATTTTATTCGCGGATCTCGGCGTCTACCATTTTATCTTACACTGTTACTCCACCCCGTCAGTGAAGATCGCATAAGAGAAAAATATATTTCCGGCAATCTTACCGTTTCATAGCCCGATGCCGCGCATTCTGTATGCTCTCCAGATTCATCGCTAATCAACGATACTCCTCGCGGAACCGCGAAATTCTCGATTCGCACAACACCATCACTCGACCTTGGGCATAAAGTCTGCGTAACCTTCGGCTGTACTTGCTAAGCCGCTAGTGCCGCAATCCATCCGTATTCAGGGATACGCGATCACTGTATTTGTGTCTGAATCATGTCATTCAGCTTCTCGCTGCTCTATCCCGGATTTATTGTTACATCATGCTACAATGGNGTCAAGGACAACGCGCTATACTAATCCTAAGTATCGGAATGGCTTTATATCCTCGCGACAATCTCCGGCGCGTATCATATGGCACACATTTATAACTCCGATCGACATCCGATTATTACTCACGCAACGACCTTGGTCGTGTGATCTTGACTGATTTACGCAACGCAAGCTGACACATCTCGCTTTGCACCGGACTTTCGGTCAATTCCGTCGGTATCTCTAATCGCTCGCACGCACATCCGAATTGACAATCCTTCGAAACATGCATCGCATCTCCTTGATCACGTTACCATCTTTTCTCGGATCGCGATATGCTTGCACGCTGTCACGCTTACTGTTACACGCTTCCGGACCTCTTACGCTATTTTACCGTCCGATTCGTATCTCTAATATACTCCCCGTCATTCGCGATTTACCGTGCTACGCTTTCTTGCTCGCTTGCCTATTTGACGTTCTCTCGTGCGCACCTTTAAACTAACTATGTCTACGCACACGCAGTGAACAACATTCTAGGGATTTCACTTTACTATATCTCTTTATTTATATGTTTGTTAAACTAAACATTAAATTTTCGAAAATGGAATAAACTCTGGATACAAGAATAAATATAAATCTACCCCGACAAGCCCTGGGTTTAGCCTTACATGGCTTCCTTTTTCTTCTTCTTACTCTTGAATGGCACTCTTCTCCGACGCCTTGGACGATTCTGCTATCTCGCGTTCNTGTGACGTCACCTCGATTATCGGCTGGTTGTCCTTTATACAGGGGATGGACAAAATAATATGAGCACCATGCAATATAGTACATCTTGTTGCATGTTGGCAACACTGCTTCCGTGTAAATAATGCGACGCGTATGTATTGCACGTAAACTGTGCAATACATACGCGTCGCATTATTGCCTATTTAACGTTCTCTGAGAGATCCGGTAGCGTGTAACAGTAAGCGTGACAGCGTGCAAGCATATCGCAATCCGAAAAAGTTTACGTGCCAAGTCTTGTAGGTTATATTTCAGTGTATTATACGCTTTGTTCTGTGATGGTTAAAACAAGCGATCGGTGAAATGTGTGATCTCTCAGACTTCGAAAGGGCAAACTGTTGGTGCTCGGTTAGCGGGAGCGTCTGTGACGAAAACAGCTGAATTGTTTAACGTTTCGCGAGCGACAGTATCCACGGTAATGACAGCATACACAAAACATGGTAAAACATCATCGGCGAAGAGGAATAGTGGGCGAAACCCAAAGTTAACTGACAGAGACCGATGAACATTAAAAAGAATTGTGGCCAGACAACATAAACTTACCGCGGCAAAAGTGACAGCAGAACTCAACACTCACTTGAGTAATACTGTTTCGACAAAAACAATACGGCGGGAGCTCCACAAAGCTAACATTCATGGAAGGGTTGCAATTGCGAAACCCTTTATAACGGAAGCCAACGCTAAGCTGCGAAAGAAGTGGTGCCACGATCATAAAACCTGGATACTTGATGATTGGAAGAATGTGGTATGGTCCGATGAATCATCGTTTACATTGTTTCCTACAAACGGCCGGGTTTATGTATAGAGAGCCCCAAAAGAAGCCTACGATTGCCTCCGGACTGCCTGCTTCCTACAGTCAAGCATGGGGGAGGTTCCATTATGATTTGGGCGGCTATATCGTGGTAATCAGCTGGTCCTCTCATTCACATCACTGGCCGGATTACTGCGAATGAATATCTCGACATCCTCAATGATGCAGTTCTTAC
>JAJVSH010000045.1:1319302-1351203 GCA_021460005.1 Tetramorium alpestre | reverse complement strand
TATACATATATTTTTTTTCTCTCACGTAGCCGCCCCTGTTATATCGTCGATCAGTAGTTACGTGCCGTTGTCTTCCGGCGGCCGCGCGTTGGAAGCTGCCGGGATGATAAACGGCACTTTTCGGACAGCGTACCGTCCATTAAATGTTAAATGGCGTGCGAGGGACATCAGATAGACTGGCGTTTATGCGGGAAGAGGCCGAGGCCACCAAGAGCCAGCCCGCGACGACGCTTGTGCGAACGTAGGCGTCGCGACGGCTTGCGTTGTTTGGCTTACCGGGGGTACGTCGCTGCACGGCGACGCGGCATCATATAGCGTCGAGTTATTACTCCATAACCCGTTGCTTTTACAGGCGCGACCGACGAGATAGGCGACGGCACAGCAAGCAGCAACACGTAGCGTGGCATAATAAACGACCGCGTTTGCCGACGGTACCATTAAATCGCAATAATGCCGCATGCGTGATAGCCGAATACCCGTTACTCCCGGCACGATTGCAGCTCGCCATTTGCCTGAAATCCGGCAAAAAAATAGGCGGATTAACTATAAAATCCGGTTGGCTGTACACGATATAAATTCAGATGTCCGGCTGCGTAGCTCGAACCGTTCGGTCTTCGTTGGGAATTGCATATCACTGTAGGGAGCCAAGTTACAGATACCCACAAGTGCAAATCTACAATTCATATTAGATGAATTTGTATTCAATTATTTGTAACCTTGGTTGGGAATATAGCATAATGTAGGCAAGTACTCTTCCTAAATTGTGGCAAATTTAGTCGGAAAATTAAAGGGCATGAAATGTATCTTTTTACTGTATAATAAATATTGATTGCTGATCGATAAAACATCACGAAACATAAAACATCAGCCATATTTAAAAGCTACTTTTTGAATTTGTAAGCAATTTAACTTAATGAAATTTATTTTAGAAAATAATCCACAGGTCAAAAAAGATCAGTAAATAAATTTTCACACGTTGACAATATTTCAATAAATTTTCTTTTTAATTCGTTTACATTTACAAATTCATAAAAAGTTATATCTAAACTTGTTATGATTATGTCGTTAAACTCGAATCGCATAAATTTCAAGTTATTTGATGCCGTTATTTTCTACTTTAATTCTGCAATTTATTTTGTTATATCAGCGGCGTTTGTTAAAAAATTTTCCGTTAAAAATTCGTATATATTTTACGCTATTATTTTGTGTTATTTTTTGATAGCGGAAAATCACGGGCAATCATACAGCTATGGGTGACTATAACGACGGGCACGTCGACACAATACCATTAAACACTTGCCAACTCTAATGGCGGTTCTAGGCAGTTTTGCTGATTTCAGTCATGATGGCCGAACGATGAAAATTGTTGTGTAATTGTTCTTTACTGATACTTCACGATTTTTTCTGCCTGAAAATGGAACTTGAAGAGACAATTATAATACCTACAAGCCATTTCTAAAATATGTATACACGAAACATCTATAACCGAATTTATTAAACTTAATATTTAGGTACTAATTTATCAAAAATCTTCTTTATCGAAAATATGTTTTAATGTCAATACAATAAGATTGCTTCAAATATTATTTTTACAAAATGTAGCAAGATAAACGAAAAAGAAAGATAAAGTGGACCAATATCTTTTATTATACATATAAAAGAAATATTTAAAAAAGGAAGTGTTTTTCCAACAGTTAGTAAACAAGACAATATGAAAACTGTGTAACTTTTAAAGTTGATAGATTTAGTTCTAAAAAAGATTAAAAAAATATATTTTTTTAAATTAATTTTTCAAATTAAAAAAGGTTCGTATTTTTCAAATTAAATTTTTTAATTTAAAATAATATAATTACTCTCAGTTGATAACAATTTTTACGAGAATTACTGCAATATTTATTCTGTAATTCCAAAATAAACCGTCAATAACCTTGATTAATGTAATAACGTTTTTCAATGTGATAACTCACTAACGCAAGTAGAATAAAATTGTATTCGTATCCATAATTTCATAGAATGCAAGCAATATTATGCGGGAAACACTGTGTCACGGTACTGCCAATAAATGAGTACGGAATTAATACGATTGTAATTATGCATGATATTTCATGTCACTGTAAGAATTATCTCTCATTCAATAATATTATCAAATGATTATCATCGATACGAACAATTTATCGAGATCGATGTTGCGCCTCGGGATTGATTCCAATTTTAACTGCAGATTGTTTTGTAAAAGGAGAACTTAACACCAATTATTTTGCAAACCGTTTCTAAACCGATGTATCTTCGGTTACACTCGAAATATTATCTCTCAAAAGTGCAGATCCTTTCGCATGCTGCTCTGAAAATTGAATTATCACTCGTTTATTATTTAACTGTTTATATTTGTTTATTTCTCCTCATCTCTTATTCACGCGGTTGTAAAATATTTCGGGGCAGTTTTATTAAAAAAGTTAAATAAATAGAAAAAAGCTCGTAAAATTTGTGTCACTGAAGCGATTCTTCCTGTCTCTCTGCTCGCCGACACCTCAGGACGCTGCCGGTGTGACATAGGTATTTTCCCCGGGAATACATGCCTCACGCGCGCGTAGCACACGTTTAATATTCAATATCTACAGCACCGAGATCCAAGATTCCGAGCCCGGGATATTCATTCCACCGTATGTGCTCGTGCGAAGGATAGGTACTTACGTATCCGCCCGATTACGTATGTGTGCCGGCGTACCGTCGTAAAAAGTCGTCCAAGCCGCAGACGCGACCTGCTTTTTATTCGGCTCGGTAGATCGCTTTTTGAATATTTCGCGTCGATGTCGTACGTGGCCTGTAGGCAGGTGTTACGAAATCGTAGACACGCGTTACAATCGCGGGGGGAAAAATCGGTAGGCGGCGAATTGTCCCTCGCGTGGAATTTTATAATGCACGGTATGGCGTAATGTAAAATGTAATATTCGTTAGCTAGGAAATACAAAGCTACTACGCCGGATTACGTTTGTCTATATTTAGATGCGAAATGTCTGTCTACCTTCTACCCGCTTCTACTTCCGAGCTGTACGACGATTTCACGCTACAGAGTTTTCCTTATGAAACATTTATGTATTACAAATTTGTTTAAAAATGAATAGACATGACATGTTCGATTATTCTGACGTTGACGACGAAACAAGGACAAACTTTTGGTCTTCACTTTGAGAGAAAGGTTTCCATTTAAAATGAAAACTTGGACGAAACGGGACGTTAACTTTAAGATCGACTTTACCTTAACGGAACGGCTACTGCGCGATATCGAATTACAATAGCGGATTCGCTGAATCGCGAAGAAATTCGGTCGCCGATAATCGATCGACCTCGCTGCGCCGCGCCGCGCCGCGCAGTCAGAGAAAAGTTGACGGTATTGCACGCTCGGCGATATTTCAGCGGCGCGCCGGCCGACATATCGCAATATTGTACCGTCAACGTTTACCCCAGAGTAGCGCGATTCCGTAGGTAATCATTTCTGGCCGAGTAAATATCGCTCGTCGGAACTGTTCATTCGCAACATTTCGGCTCCGGTACCCTGGAGAATTTAATCGCTGTACTTTCGATCAACAATGCCCAGAGATGCCGGGACTGCAGCGAAATCACGTAAATGAAGATCAATGAATTAATGAAGCTTATGAAGTTATTGAGCGTGTACGTAATGTATGATAAATTGTGAGGATCTCTATAAGCGAGAAGTGATAGGAGAGAGAAGAAATTTATATACAAATAGAGAGAAAAAGATATTTCCTGTTCTGGCATATTACATTTCAAGTTAGTTAAAAATGTAAAATTTATTATAGAATTATATTACATAACAAATAGTTGATTTTATGTTTACTTAATTTAAAAAATGTAGAAAGTTTTTGATATCAGTATACAATTTTGTGACTTTTTCCCAAAAAAAAAAAAGATAAAAATCTGCGACGTCGGTATAATTTGTGCTTATATCACTGAACCTTGTGAAGAATTCAGAATATTTCATCGATTTCAATATCTTTCAATATTTCTCTTGCAGTCATACAATTTCTATACTGTAGTATATTACATTTGTTATATTTTTACGCTGATACTCTATTTCTGCTATTTGTTTATTTGATATTTCGAAAAACAAAACATGTCATTTTTTGAACAATATGATTAATCATGATGATATAAATGCATTAAAAGTAATGGAGTAACTTGTGTGTCGTAAATAACAGCTGGCCGGAAACACGCTCTTGTAAACAGTAAATGTAAATAACTTATATCCGTTTTAAAAATGAAACATCGTAACGCCAATAGCCGCAAGAGAAATACAGAAAAATCAAACGATTGAATCGTAAAAATAATAATGACAAATGATATATCTGTATGTACAGTTAAAGAGAAGAAGAGAAGTCTCGTAATAATAAAAATTCAATGAACTATTATAAATAGAGTATGTTTTAGAGTCCCTTTGTTTAACTTGTTTAATCTAGAAAGCATCAGTATCCTCCATTCGATATTACTTTCTAAATATCGATATCTAGTAACAGATGGATAAATTTTCGCTGCAAACAAATTCGATACGCCTACTCGATACTCCGTAAGCATCTCTAGGTGCGCCGGAGACTAGCGGTAAGGCGCGATTCGCTGCAATATTAAGTAGATTCGCTAAACTGACGTTGGCGAGCGAGGGCCGAAGAAGACCGGCAGGGCAGAGGAAGGGCCGAAGACCTGGAGGGCAGAGGCCATAAACGTAGGGAGATAACCCGTATGCCGGACATGTACGACCTGCACGACTTCTGTTACAGAGACGCGCCAAGCCCTGTGCCGCACGTACACGCTGATATTTGGCGATCCTGGAGCACACACACGGCGCAAGCCGTCGGTCAGCCGGGAGATTCGTTCGCGCGAGCGCGCGCACGTGTGTGTGTTTTAAGGGATGTCACTTATGCTACTCACGAATGTAGAGTCGACAGCTATTGGCGGCCGCGCGTAGCAAATACCGCCGAGAGAGAAAGACCTTTGGCCATTAGTTCCGTGCGATTGAATTATAAAGTCTGTTTAACAAATAAGCAAACGGATACGCGAACGATCGGCGGCTCGGTAATCTTATTCTTCCGAAGCTGCCCTCGCGCGTTAACGTAACAAGAAGTTTGCTTATTAAGAGGTCCACGAGATTTATCAGAAAGGGCCTATAAATCATTCCAACGGACGTATGTAAATAAGAGGAAAGCGTATTTATACGCGTCTGCATGCGCACGTACATGCGAGGCATGTAAGTGAATTACATACATCGTGCCCCGCGCGGGAGGGACGCGAAACGAAAATGGATAAAAGGCAGGATAATCGTATAAATCACAAGTGAAGTATACGCGGGCGGTATCCTCGACGCGCATGAACGAACGGCGTTGTAATGCAGCGCGCGCTCACAATATTGCATAATTAATTATACCCAAGGGCTCATTACTTCCCGTATCTAATAACACGTCCACCCGGCACGTACAACAACCCGCGCATCCTCCGCACGACTTATATCCGTTACACGGCTGCGTCGTCGTCGTCATATGGCGAGTATACACTTGCCGGCGAGTCTGCAGGGCGAATCATGAGTACAGGCCCCCTCTGGTCTCGTGGTAACGATCGTTTTCAGTGCTGGTAGTGGTGGTCTTCATCGATATCGGTCGTGTTGTTACTCGCGCCGGACATTGCTCGCGCCAGCCACGTGTGTCTGTACACGCATGTGAGCGTGTATATGTGCGAGTGCACGCGTGTTGCGTGTGCAGGCGATTTTCACTGATGCGTGTTCGTGCGAGCATCAATCGAGGAGACCCCGGTACACGAGACTACAACTCCCGTGTACGTATCTTCGTCACTGTCCTATTTTGCGATGCACAATTCGCAGATGCAAAGAGCTCGGTACGTAAGTCTGCTGCACGCAAACGTCTGAATGATTCACGATTCAAGCACCGGCGGTACAATAACTATCGCGCGGATTAGATTTATTATATCAAGTTGCCACTGAAATTATTATTGTTGAAATAATCGATATATTATACCGGGGCACGTTTCAGTATCAAACGTTATATCAAAGTTCTTACAAGTTTCTATTCTTAAACTGTATATCATGACGTTATTTCTTCCTCTAAAATCGCTCGCTATACGTCTCCGTAGAAATTCGCGGAGCTTATCGTTTATGTTTTTCCACGACCCAATTGTTCCCTTACAGTTTGACGGATGCTTTGAACTTAACGGTGATTTATCTTAATGATGCAACAGTGAGTTCCGCCTGCTGACAAATCGAAGCTGCCGCTTCGCGGAATATCTCCGACGGGCGGGTTTCTGACTTCTCTCCGTAATTTCTGTTAATCTTTGGCGAAGATCTGTCCTCAATTGAGATTTGTAATTCATCCTCGTCACAGTGCTGGAAAAGCGTGGCGGACGTGTTCTGCTCTCGATAAACCAAGCCATCTCTAATGGAGCTTAATAAATCATCTTTGACATGTTCGGTCTATAATAACGAGTCGGATGTTTCGCGTGAGACTTTTACTAATGCAAAATCCAATGATCACATTTGAATGCCAAATACGAAATCGGTATAAGGATTTCACCAGATAGTATTTGCGTTTTTCGTTACTTATTTTATATTTAATCAAATATTATTATTATTATATCTATTTCACATTTAGCAAACATCTGCAGAGTTGAGCTTCTCTATTTTTTTTTTTAATTAAATTTCGCAAAAACAAAGTAAAATATATATAAAATATATATCTAATGTAAAAACGCGAAAAATATTATAATGTATAATTATATAATGTAATCACATAGCTTTACTATAATTTTAGCTGACGTGACTGCGAAGGACACGTTTAGTGCTCTCTTACTTAATTATTAAAACTACTTAAAACTTCGGATTGCCTGTTGTCAAAATTTCTTAACACGAAATACCGCGGTAAAAGATACAACACTTAGCGCCAAAAATTTCTTTTCTGGCGCACCTAAAATTTCCTGAGATATCTGCTCCTTTGTATTGTTCGTGTCCCTCGATGGCGCAGGCTGCATGTTAAGAGGACACGAGAGCGAGGAGTACCAAAAGGATATCGGTGTGCGCCGCGCCGGTTGGGCCCGTGAGGAGCCGTCGTAAAATGCACGATTCAACGGCGCCGGTCCGCTCTGAAATATCCCACAGCCTTCACGGAATCGCCATAGCGTAGTCGTTATCCCCATGGGACCCCCCGTGGAAACCTTCTTTAAAAACCCACGGTGTATTCTTATTCCTTCCTTCTCTCACCCGCCGCCGCACACGCGATACGTTACACGGTACATTCCGCTTCTTTCATTCCGCTCGCGATACGCGATTTTGCACGTGGTTCGTGCAATAATCTCTCTTCCCCCGCGCGATGTCAGAGCAAAAGCGAATATCACACGTTCGGTAACGTGATGCATGGCGAATTGGGAAACAGCGATGAGCTTTCTTATCGAAACACCGAAACCATTTTAACGAAAATGTCGGGAGATGGATATTCGTTATAAAAGCATCAAATATATTAGCAGTTTGTATATCGTAAGGCTATGCACGATCATTTCATGTAAATTTTGACAGCTACAAAGTATTATTATTTCGAAAAAAAAAACCGAGATATAAATATGGATGAGATTTAGTTCGATCGTATATCAATGAACGAGCCTCCGCCGTTAGACTTTCTTTGAAATTTCAGGAGAGAGCGTAATGCACGATCATGAATTGCATAACGAATCGCATCTCTTGAATATCTTAACAACATATACGTATGTGTGCAATTACACTCGCTCCATGCCAACGTTTGGGTTTAGTTATTGTAGTAGTTTGTCGTTCGTTAGCCTAGTAAAACAAAGAAGAGGACTCCGCCGTGCAATTTAGATACACCGGAAAATGACGCGTTAAATTAGTATCCGTTTAATATATTCCGCAAATATAATTACGTAGCTCATAGATATCCCGAAATATTCATATATCTGAAACTTTCGCCCCGGTAATATCAACGTGAATTACCGAGATCATTCGCGGAAATATTCATCCTTTAATTACAAGTCGAGACGATGGAGAAACGCGAAATCCTCCCCGGTTAAGTCCGAATGCGAAAGTTTCAACAAGTATTTCATTAAATTCTCCATAAGCCAATGGTTACGTAATATTTTAATTTTATGATTTCGTATTCTTACTAATTAACTGATAATTCCACCATCTTCGGACTTTTCCTTCTCTTTTATAGCAAGATGGTATTATGAATCAGCAAATATTTAATGCGTTTTACGCATTTTAAAGGAAGCTTGATACTTGTTGTTAATATAAAATCTTTTCCTCTCTCTACAATTTTTCTAGTTGCAAATATAAAAATATGCTAGGAATGATACATCTGCAAATCTTTTGTTTTCTTAGAATAGGCAAAAAACCTATAATTATCGCAGGAGTTCATTTATCTCTTGATTAGAGGATACTGGATACACTTGAATGATTGCACATTGACTGCTATGCGCAAAAATATACGGGGCGTGCGGAAGTGAGCAGCACGCGCTTGTCTACTAGTTTAATTAAGTAGTTAATTTAGTCGACACAAGAGGCAGAGCAGAGGGTGGCCAACAGGGACGGTCATTGTTTTGTCGCAGCGAGGGAGCATCGGGTGTTTTGTCACGTGTGCAGTGATAATTTGATTGTGCTTAGAGGCAGGATATGATGTCACGCAGCATCACTGCACTCCAAAGCAGTTAATGTGAATGCAGTTTCCCGGGCTGCCTGCAGTCAAATTAACGGGACGCGAGCATAATCGAACCGTCTATAACGAAGCAGAATTAGGAGATTACCACTTATTATAATGTTCAATGAGCTAGTTGCAATATGTCAGCTTACGGCGTTGTAATATTCAATGGTAATCAACGATGGTGTCCGAAGTCGGCCCGCAAATCTCGCGCTATTACGTTGCGCACTGCAAATACAGAAATTATCAATTATCGGCGACACGCGTATCGTTTGCAGATTTTATTTCGCCTTTATTAGGGGCCGGTATTAATAAATTTTACTGTACAACTGGAAATATATCTGGATTGATAATAAATCCACTTAGTATCAAATGATATAATCCAAATGAAATGGCAATGGTATGAAGGATTTAAAGTCGTACCTTTGGAATCATCTCGCACTGATTGCGATTATTAATTTCAGCATTACTAATTACCACAATTAGATTTAAACGCGATAAGATCTGTATTAATTCCCGGGGGATTTGCAAACTATTTAAAAAAGATTCGTTATTGTAAGCAATTGTGTTAGATAATATATATGTATCTACAAAATCCGAAACACATTCTCTTAAAACGCTTAAAATTTGTTCTCAAAATATCTTTAATATTAATAAAAAATATTTCAAAAATGTTTTATCATTTATTAATTAATCGGCCAATTGTTTGGATTCACGTGTTCGTCAATTATACAGTATACTAAATGAACGAGTCATTACACATTTGTTCCCTCATGTTACACATACATATATTGCCGATAAACGTCGCTATAAAACATTAATTACATTATAACTGATATTCTTCAATGTTTCCAGACTCTTGATGAGAGATGGGCAAACAGGATAATAAATGGCGGAAACTGTCACGGGAGTAAAATATTAATGCCAAAGCGTTAAACGTAAAAGCGTGACCGCATGGCACTTGCCGCGCGGTAATGTAATGAGCGAAATGTTAGTGGTGCCAGCTAATTAACAATTTCCTAGGCGTATCGGTCTAAACTAACACGCTCCTCAACATTTCCACGCTGACGTCAAGAAGCGACGTGGCTAAATCTCAGAAGAGCGGAATCTCAGGTTCGTGCAAGGCATCTGCAAAGCGGATAATCGTAATCTTATTAATCGTTACATAGAAGAGTATATTCTATATAACTCTTATATGTTATAAACGCCCGTGTGCTTGTGGCTGCCTTCTTAAACGTCAGCCAATCATTAAATTCATTATTCTGTAAACTTGATTCCAATTTTAAATTCTTATTTCAAAGATATAAAATTAAATGTAAAATTAGATGAGTTTTATGGCACTCAGTCTTATAATCGCAAACAAAAGCGTCGCTGTTAAAGTCGCATCGGCTGGCAGCTGCAATTATCGCCGCATTTAATTCAGAGAGTAATATCAACGACGACGACGACGACGACGACGACGATGGCGCTCACTTTTTGCGCACGATCCATTCTGTGGATCTAATTAAAGTAATTGATTACCGTCCTATCGTCGGATGGACTAGCGTAAACGGACTTATCTACATCCGTAGCGTAATTAACACCTGGCGCGAATACCAAACTGCTACGCAGCTCAACAACCTACATCGTGATATTGAGCCCGACGAGTGAATTGCCGTATCGGCGATAAGATTTGCAATCTCGAAGGTTGTAAATGTTGTGGGATAATCGGATGATGCGTCTCGATAAGGGATAAAGCGATACAAGAGCGACGGTAAACGACTATCATCTGTCATCGTCATCGTTATTAATCATCATTCATAATTATAAGTATCAATATTCGCAATCCGCTACATTATAGTTATTAATTTTATTAAATCATTATATGTACTGTAACACAAATTTTATTAATTAGAATCTTTTATATTATATTGTATAATATTTCACAATTTTAGAAGAAAAATAGAAAGTACAGAGATTTTTAATATTAAATTCATTTTCTAATATATTACATTATGTATAATTTCTAATTTCTAATTTCTAATTTATATAATTTATAAAAACCAATTCATTTACAATGATGAAGATAGATCTGAGAATTACCTAAAAAATTTTTCAATAAACATCTATATTATTATTTATTATTGTAAAAATAACTGACACATAATTTAAATAAATAAAAACCTGGACAAGATTAAACAGAGTGAATAATACTGGCTTAATATTCTCTTTTTATATTTTACCACTTTTCTGACAATGAGTTTCATGCAGCGCAAAAGCGGCGAACGTTTTTAAAAACCACAGATTAAAGTGCGGCCGGTGGCAAAAATCATTTTCCACGGCGGTACCCATTAATAATTGAGTTAATTATCGCGAATGGATGTAACGTCGCGCGCGATGAGCGGATCCAGAATAATCGATATGAAATTATGAAACGCTTTTCGCAATCGTCACATAACAGTGTCGGATGTCGCCGTGACGTTAATCCGCGTATAATCTCATTATAATTCCTACCTGCACGTTCGTATTTGAAAGCGATTAAAATGGTACAATTTGACAAACATCCTGAAATAGACAAATAGTTCAACAGACTGTTTTATAGAATACATAAATCAGAGCTTTGATAAACATTCTACAAACAAATAATAAAGTATATTACATCTTTCTCGCGCGACGTATTAGTAAAGGAAAATTACCTTCGACAGAATTTCTAATGGAAAAGTAAAGGAAGATAAAAAATTTTTTGATTACATCGAAATATATGTAAAATCAATTTTTTAATCAAATCAAGCAAGTTACATGTAGTATTACATGTAATGTTTTTTTTTTTTTTTAAATAAAATCCCCGAAAGCGGCGAGACACGCTATCTCTACAATATTTCGATATATTTTCTAAGTAATATTAATTCTCCCATGCAATATTCGTTAACACGGCTCGGTTTGGTAGAGTTCCATCGCATAATATTTAAATTTTCGTTAAAGCTCGCCGGATATGCTCGTAGATCAACAGACCGAGCGAATTTCAGAGATCATACCCCCTTCAATTATCGGACGGGCGAAACATCACACGGCCGGCGTCTGCCGCCAAAGAGAGAACCGCTGACGTTGAAATTATCTATTGGGCCGCTCTTCGAATTCGTCGCGCACCACCGGCCGACGCTTGATCCACGTATAATTTCATAATAATCCGTCTGTGTACATTCGCCCCGTCCGAACCGTACCGAAATCACGTATCGGGTCGATTCGCAGGCTGAGTTTACCTTAAATGAGTCCGCTGAATCGGTTATTGTCCGGCACGCTGTGTCAATCCGGCCGGTGCAAATGAGAAATTCGTTTCGGCCGGTGCAGTTTGTTCGCCGGGGCGGAACGAGATTCCCACGATCGCGGCAAGGACGTCCGTCTGTGTACCGAGGCCTGGGCACCGGGGGGGAGGCGGCGGTACCGTGCCGTGCCTCGGCGCTGCGGTCTCCGATGGTTATTAAAACGGAGATGATTAAAACGTGCCCGACGCCTCGTTACGAGGAGAAGCACCGTCCGCACTTCATATCTCTCCCGCGCGACAATTCGTGTCTCCCGCCCTGCCGACTTAACAACAGGATTAACGACGTTTCTCCGAAAAGCGGCTTGATTTCTTGCGCGACCCGCACCGAGGAAGATCCCGTTGACGCATTTCAGAGTACGTGCGATGCATCGCGCGGAGCAGAATCCTCACAATTTCGTATACATGTATAAAAGCAACGGTGCGATCAATAATAAAAAAAAAAAAAAGGAATATTTTAGATGTTTTCGGGGACAAGAGATTTGCGATGTTTTGTACGGATAATTTGTATAATTCAGAGTGTGAAATTTATTTGTTGTTTGATCAATATTTAAATTAATATCTATAATTATATACATATATCATATACTTAAAACTGTGTTATGTAATAAAAGTAGATAACACCTGATTTTTACATACACATATTTTTATTATAGTATGAAAATTCCCGACAAAATATTTGCAAAATATTAAGCTTACAACCGATCTCCATTACATAAAAACGTTCAATCGATGCTACAGCATGGTTCCCGTCGAGAGTTGCATTAGTTATTGCGAGATTTTTCGAGAAATTTATGTTATCGGCACACGCGTAGCCCAGTTTTATCCGTTATCTGACTGCGGAAGGAAAAATGAGTTTTACTGCGCGCGTTTTCGAACTAATGAAATTTACGTTATATGAAACAACAGTGGACGCGGAAGAGTTATATTTAAAATGCTTTATTAAAAACATTTCCGACTCCCTTTTTTTTAATGCCACGTACCCGCGGGTGGTCTCGGGACGATCCGAATCGTAGGGGCGGGTTGCCCGAATTACGCAACGTTCGCCTCCTCACATCCTCCGGAGGACGTCATAATCTTGCAGCGCGCGGAACAGAATCGACGTGCATCGGTGCCATTCAATTATGGAATTAACCACGCAAACGGTCAGCCCTTTCGGTCAGCGACGTAATAAATGCCCGCCGTTGCAACGATAACGGCACGAATGAATGCAACGGATAGCGGTATTTATGCGATCCAGATATCCAGAGGAACAATAACCGGTACTGCGGTATCGTGCGCGCACGACCACGCGCCCGGTGCTCGCGCGCGCATAATTATTTTGGGATTAATGGCTGGGTAGCAGGCGTGCTTACTCTCTCGCCGGATACGAAATATTCTGCACGATAGAACGGAAAAAGGAAACCGCCACGAGAATGTTCAGGACGAGGCGGTTAATTGTCGTTCCGATTCGGTATGCGGCCGCCACTCGATTAGAATTTCACTCGGCTCTGCCGGTTATCATCCAGACGGAGCCCCCGGCATCCCCGGGGTTTTCGGTATTAACCCTCGGACATGTGGACGGCGGAATACTTTCGACCCCGCGACTGACAGAATTGGGTCGTATTTGATTTGCGAGTGTGTCGCGAGGTGTCATAGCGGGGATTGCCTCTGCTGGAGAGGGATTCGGAATGTGGAAAAAGAACCAGCCCGACAAGGCGGGGTTTCATATCGGAAACGGTATTTCATTGGATTTGTAATAATATTTAACTTTTGAATGAGAAACAAATGAAAAGTCGCAGCTGCGCGTGAAGCCCGTTCAACGAAGTGTACGGAAAAAACGATTTCATCTCGACCTTTTCCGTCCGTATCGGTTATTTTCTATCCCGTTTCCGTTAACGGAAGCTTGCCATAATAGCAGTTTAATATATATTTTAAATGTCGAAAAATTTTATCGTAAATTTATGAATTTCGCGAGTAAAATTTTACGTCGCGTTAGTTGTATCTTTTTAATGAAATCCATCATTGCATAACCATGTTGTAAAAAAAAAAAAAAGAGAAACATGCAGGATTACAGGATGTATGTGTATATGTAAACGAGTACAGTTGTCTTTCGTGGAATCCATTAAAAGATAGCACGAGACAATTGTACACATTTTGCAAATAAAATAAAAACATCGGAGATTTCTCTCGCTGATGCTAATCCCAATCCTGGCGATAATTTTCCTCGCGATTTGCACTCCAACGATGTTGGAGTGCCTTAAATATCTGATAAATTATTTTGCGAGAAACAGGAAACGCAAATTCCTTTACATTTTCCAAGTGGATATACTCCGCCACATAGATTACAATTCTGAATAAACGCTAAGACGGAAAAGTGAAATGCTCCCGCCGACAGCGGCACCGCGTACCTACCTCGCGCGCGCGATTTCAAAGGATAAAATGAAACACGGGGCGGATTTTGAGAATGCGCATCGCCGGGTTTTTATCTCGGTAATGAGCATCTCGTAACTTTTTTTCACGGCATATATATCACATGGATAATATACAGCGGCATGTCAGAGAGATGGAGAGGGAGGAAACGTCTCGGTAAGAATATTTGTGTGGGAACGGAGGGATGGTTTGGCTTAAGGCTCTCGTATTCCTCCTCCTCCTCGTCCTCCGCCTTCTTCTTAACTCCCTTCCATTCCCCGCCTCCCTCCGCGTGAGAGGCCAAAGGGTCGAAGGACTCGACAAATATCATAAAATGTAAATGTCGAGGATTCCGCGCGATCCCGACGAGAACCTCTCAATTTACCAATACACCGGGAGCCCCTTTCATCCGCGCCGCGCGCGTTCACGGCTGGATTAATTCGCCATCCATTCGTTTTCCACTCTCGCGATGTGTGTTATCCTGAAATTAAAATTTCTGTCCACGTGGACGGAAGCGAAGAATCCCGGTATCGGTGTCGATATCGGTCATCGATTTCCCCCCTCCCGTCCCCCGTGATATCCTCGCATGTGCCCGTCGTTGTCGTCGATTAATATATTTATTTATCTATTTGTACACGACGATAAATCAGCAAGCGCGCGCACAACGAACATTTGATCTGATAGTAAAAACAGTCGATTAATTTTCTTAACCGACGGTCTTGGCCTGATTCCCCGTGCAAGGACGATCAATGGCGTTGGCATATTCGTTGGCACACTCGTCTAATAATCTCCTCTAAAAATTTATCATTTTGACATTGTTAATCTCATCGTCGGGAATGATCGGCGTATGTAGCCTTTGATGATGAATCGTTTAACATTTTCCCGGCGAGAACGAATTTCCAGACGATCTGCCAAAATCGACGGCGTGGAGTCGTTTGTCTCCAGATGATTCGTCGTCGCCGGGGGACAAAGGTCGCGCGGAGCTTCGTATGCCGGGGTAGATGGAACACCTTCGCGTCGTCGACGTAACCAAGAAAAACTGCTCCCACCTTGGATCAGCGTTGTCGAGACATTATTGCGTTACGGTGCGGCTTTAATATTGGAACACGCGGTATCCGATGTATCCGATGTACGTACGAACACACGAATGCGAGTACGTGCGTCCGCTTACACGAATTTCTATATGTCCGTACGTTCACCGTTTTATGTGACTTTAATAGCATGCTCCGTGGACCCGTGGAGCTAAGAAAATTCAAACGAACGACGTACAGTTCATGTTTGCATACGTGCACAATAATTTAATAATGCAAAATACCTTTTATGCGACAAGCTTTGCAGCTCGTTAGAAAATCTTCCTACGTCCAATCGCGATTTTACATCGATCCATCCCAAATTAATCGGTTAGTGTATGTACATACATACATACACACAGTAACAGTTGCTATTGTTTTATCACGGGCGCGCGCTGATGTTAATCAATACGCAAAGCGCGGGGAAACAATTGACTATTCGACGGTTCGTGCCAACCGAGAGTGTCTATGAACAGTCAGAAGGTCGTCAAGTTTCCTGCCAGCTTGCTCGCCAACTTCCGTAAAACGTGCTCTGTAACTCTCAGAAACAAAGCGATCCGAAGAGAAGGTACGTATGTCCGTGGAAACTTAGCTCGCTCTTCCGCGTCCCTCCACCGCCAGCCTGCCGCCGATCTGCCGGATACGTGGGCCGCCGCGTATTACCAGACACCCTGTACGTATCGGACGTTCCCCGAGTTAAGTCGTACAAGATAGATGGTCCAGACGGTGACCCTCTCGCGTCCTTAACGTTTCACTCGCGTTTATGATATATGGTGCCGCCGCTAAAAACTGGCAGATGTGTTTTCGTTCTCCATGCATCCTCTCCCGCCCCCGTCGGGAGACGACAACGGCGGCGTGCGCGTTCGCACCTTTCCATCTTAGCAGGTGGATAAATCGACGGAAGATGCGAACAATACTTGAGAGATTATACGCTTAGGCGACGCGTCGTCACGCCGAGCGGAAAAACGGGCGCGCTCTTTGTCATCGCGCCGCCGACCGTACGCTTCCACGCGGCCGCGACCATAATTCTCCCAAAAGAGATTCCGCCTGCGTCCTATTGTGACGCCGCGAGGAGAACGCGTTCGAAATAATTCACTGTAACGTAAAGCGAATTAAGCGTCACGGCTTACATCCACGTGGCGCGTCGCGAAGATTACATTCCCGCGAACGAACGCGGGTGTAACATTTGATCGCTTTTTCGTGCGATTATTTCTCCCGCCCGAAAATTCTTGTTACGTCTCGCGGAAACTTTGCGTATGGAATAGTTAACTTATTTCGTCGGAAATTCTATCATTTCAGATTCCTTGACATTGTTTAATTACGTCCGAGATTATATTGTCCATTTACATTTCGCAATTGTCATCTTGTTTGAATACATCTGAATTATTACATTGTTTAATAAATCGTATTTTAATTTGTTACTGTGAAAAGTTTAGTTATCTTTGCTCTGTGCCGTCTTTCTGCCTATTTCGATTCCACGCTACCTCTTTTCTATCATTAGATCGAGCTAATCAGCGAGACAAATCCATCGTCAAAGTGGAAAACTGATCTCGGAGAATGGAAAGAGAGAACGGTAGAAATCTAGAAGCCGCGTAGTTAAAACAAGCTAACAAACTAAATATTATAATTTACGTCGACGGGAGGGCTATTTTGTTGTCGGTGAACAAGTTGTGAAGCAACAGCTTCTAGTCGGTTCCTCAATGTGTCGGCTGAGTTAGCGATTAAGTTTCATGGTCAGTTTTCGTCATTCAAAACTGTTCTGTCGCCGATGGTATATAAGCTCGCCGATATATCAAGTAAGTCTACCTTAAAGTTTAGAACGTCAAGAACTTGAAATCCTATATTCTGCTTATCGCTTTGTAGGAGTTGTCATCATCTACAAAGCAGGATGTCGGACGCAGAAGTTTGTAGCGCGATGAATGCGACTCTTCCGCCTCATTATGATGAAGTTCGGGGGCAGAAGAAGAGAGGAAAACAAGCTTACCGCATACTGAATAAATATATAATTTATTAATTCCTTACAGACTAATTATTTCACCCTCGATAAATTCTGTCATCCTGAAAGTCCTCGCACCATTTACAAATAATTATATCTGGAGAATATGATTTTTCATATGATGAAGACAGTGACAATGAGAGATGACGAGAGAGAGAGACTCTTCAACTTGTCGGACGGGAAGAGAATAATGTCCCGTATAGAGCGACGAGAGGCTGCGAGAGGATTCAGTTTTTACGCGCGTACCCATCAGCGAAGCACATTGACGGTATTGTTGATCACGCGAGTGCCACGGAATATTATTCGCGCGTTACATCGTTATCGGGGTAGAACGTTTATTCTGCAAAACATATTAATGCGCACATATTGCCGCGCTGTCGCATTCGCATAATCCGACGAGTAATCTCATCGTGCGGTTGATCACACGCTTCATCGCGTCTACCGTGCAATCAAGGCGTAATGAACGTTAAAGGAGGGGGATGGCGTTGCAGACGGTATCTCAAAGCGCGAGACTTAAATGCATAATCCGTACATACGAACGATTCGGATTCGAGCAAGCGTACGGACGACGGCGAACGACGGCGCGCGTCGTAAAAATCAGAAGGACAACCGCCCTCGGATCGTGCGGTCGATCTCGATTTGAATTTCAGATTATGCGCGTCCACAACCGGAACGCACGTACACACGTACGCGTGCGGTCGGAAAGGTTTTCGGTGAGATTCGAGCGCGTGCATCCGTTTCCCGGCATTACCGTCAAATAAATAAGGGCGGTAACGATACGTGAGACGATAAATAAGGGAAACTAAGGGAAAAAACGGGAAAGAACGTGAGATGTAACTCACTTAAAGTGACAAAATTTTGTCCGCGGTGTACACAGGTCGACGGAGCATCGCCGACGAGGCTGAGTATTTTTCACGGGCGCGCCGTCGAGGTAAACCGTCTTCTGGGAGGTATATCCTAATTACGGCCCGGGCCTTGGCCGCGTTCGTATAAACAGGCATCAGAAGTAATAAGACGAAAGAGGATCACGAGAGAGCGAGTGGAGCGACGGCGCTGCGGGGTAATACTTGTGGATAATAACAATATGAAGAAGTCAGTAAAAATGCCGCGCATGATCCGCTCGTGTCGTAATAAATAACAATAGTAATAAACCTGTCTCGTAAAGCGGAAAGCCAGTTCCAGATATTGCGATTCCATAAAGGAGTAANCGACCGAATTTGATAAGGGAGGTTTTGTTTAGTTGACGTATAAACACACGTGTCACAGACCTCTGTCCCGCGTGACGTCATACCCCTCTCCCGCGTAACGTCATACCCCTCGCCTCGCGGTGTACCCCCCCGCCCCGCTCCCCCCTCAGAGGACCTGGGTTAGAAACCCCTTACTATACCTACTGGAGTAATTCCTTATTTCATAAATCGTTTATATATCACGGCAAGCGGCACTTCCGGCATGCTATTAGACTATGATGAATGATTAAAATTCGCTCGGGCTCTCTCTATCTCTAATTTACACAATATATTATATATTGTAATTACATATCTCTAATGATGTTCAGGCAAATAATTCCGTACTGTTGCCTGCGAATGACAATCCTCCGGGCGTGACTAATCGCGCAACGCGATATTTATTGCGATTAATAGCGAGCAGAGAGAATTGATTTCCCGTAACAGTTATCTTACTTTATCGTACAGCGGCGCCCACTATATATATATATATATATATATATATGTAGTGGTACGAGTCTTACCCGACCACGGGGTGAAAAATAACCGTCTCGAATGGGCTCAACGGCGCCTCAAGGGCTCTTTCGCTCGCTCTTTAAGGGTGTGTATTTGAGTTTCAATTTAAAGAAGGCCACTTCAAGGGGATTTCCTGAGATGAATGAAGCTCTGGCGGGGCTGTGGACTGGAAGGGGCTCCAAGAGTGCTCCGCGGCACCCTTGTCCGGTCACCGATCTTGTCGCGAATAATGGACGCTTTTCATTTCGCCACATTTCTTCGGCGATTAATTAATGGAATTAATCTTGATCGTCCGACTCGATCGAATCACCCCGAGAGACGTGCGGCGCGTTTCTCTCCAGATAATATCGATGCGATAATAGGAACGATTGATATAGGATAGATGATTGTCTCGTTAACTGAACGAGAAGAATAATGAGTAAAATAATTGAATTTTTTTTCAGTAAGGATAATATTCCTCTCTCCTTCTTTCCCTTCCCCTTTCTCTCTTTTATTTGAATTTTAAATAGTAACATGTTTTCATATACACGTTATACATTTTATTCTGGTTATCCAGATTGTTTATTTTTCATTGTTTTTATAATTCAAGTATAAATAATCGTTTGTTATTTCACTTCGCGCAATTCGCGTAGGAAAGAGACAATTCTCATCAATAGTTTACGGACGAGGCAATATTTCTTCATGATGGTGGATAATAAGAATGCAGAAAATTCATGGTAAAAGAAGCGCCTCATCTTTTTGTTTGCGTCGAACCTTTATTTATTCCCTTTACTTAGTTGCACATAATGCCGGGCCATCAAAGAAAATTTAAAACTTGGGAGTAGGAGATTTTATTTTTTAACCCGCACCACTTTCCACCAAGTTAGGTTATAGGACTTATGCCCCAACAGCGGGGACGAGGAAAATGAAATTCGCTCTTAAATTAACGCGCTGCACCGAGTGAAGCGGCGTGTTTTTCATGTATACCTGCTGGATGATGCAGCTGCAATTGCACCGTGGTAGAGATGAAAGAGAGAGAGAGAAGAGAGGGGAGTTTCGTANATGTTTAAGTACATCCTTGATTTTTTTCGCTCGACTTTACTCAACTCTGACGAAGGCCACGTATTCCCTTCGTAATCTTGCCATTATGCAAAATGTCCTGAGGTTACTTCGTAGTTACGGTTTATCTCGCTCTTTTCATCGCTGCTACGAACAGTCGCGACTTTGTTTTACATTGTCCCAGCTACCCTTTTGACGTCTTTATTCGATGCGTGGCTTCTGTACATTTTAATTAATTAATTAGTACATGCAGCTGCACCATTTACGTTCGTTCGCTCTTAAATGAGCTTTCTTCTGAAAGTGTCTTTAGCAAAAACCGCGTCAACAGTACGACTATCTTTCTTCTATCCCGAAGAGAGAAAAGTTTTCAAGCATAACAGAATATTTGTTTTATAAAAAATTGGATTAGTTTTGAAAAAAAAAGTGTTAGACTGAAAATCATAAGCGTTAAATAGTTAGATTGAAAATTGGCACGTTACTCTCTAGAATTCCAGTTGCGATATTGTAAATTTTAATTATCCCATTTCAGAAATGTTAATTCTGCAGGTGTACCGAGATTCAAATTACAATGTCATCATTATTAATTAAATCGTAATTATTATTATTAAGTTAGTACTAACGGAAATTACCAAAATGCATTTGAATGCATTAAGCTTAATTCTGCGCCACTATAGCCATATACGGATGAGCTTTCGAAGAAGATGGACAGCGAGATCTTCGGGAGATATCGTCTTAAACGTGGCATAGGCAAGGAGGAAACTCGTAGGCTAGTGGGATTATAGTCTCTAACACAGAACCATGATATAGGACAAGCCTGAGAGACTCTGCCAGCCTGCATGGGCTTAACCAACATTTACATAGGCGCAAACGTAGACTGAATAACAATGCTTGAAATGGAGCCGAAACCAGTCGTGCTGTTCTATGAAACGGTCGCACTCGCGCTTAGACGCAGGATTTACAGTATGTCCATGAGGAATGGATAATTCCGTTCATATTTCCGATATTAAGGAAGTACTGTGATAATTAGTGTTTATACTTTTATATTACCTTGTATCTGTATTATTACATTAAACATTAAACACTAATTTTACAGTCTATAAATTACAATATGAATAAATTATATTGAGCGCTTCTGATTTATCATTATGCTCGAATTCTTTAATTAATATGTACGCTAATGAATTTATAAAAAATTAAATTTAGTTATTTATGTAGAGATACAAATTAACCGAAGAAGTGTTTTTTGTAATTTTCAATCTCATCATAAATCTATTTGAAAAAACTAATAACTGAGAAATATAATTTTGTTTTGTACAATTGGATATTATATTTAAAAACTTTGTTTTAATATTTTCATTTATAATTTAAGTTTTCAATATTTTTATCACAGTAAAATTAATTCCAAATTTTTCCGAAAGATTTTGCTCTTCATTTTGATTTCAACAAAATCTATCAATTGTATTTATTTTAATTGTGCGTTTTATTGATGTATATTCCTATAAGCGTCCGTGTGCATGTTGTTCTTTTTAATTATCACATGTTTGTTAAAAAATTGTTTTAATCCCGACATATGCAGTAATTAAATTATACCTGCGTATCGTCGTTTGAATAATTGCTATTGTATCGATGGTTGCCAGTAACAGAAACGGATATTTATTATTCAGCCGATAAGCGTCAATTTGGACAAATTTAATAATTTGTACATGCGCATTTTAGTCTGTTTTTGGCTCGTGCCGGTGTCATTATTTGTCAGAATATATCCCCTGTATTTGGGTTAGCGATTCTGTCGAGCTTGATAAAGTAACTAACGTTGGCAATAAATAATTTGTGACTGGCGTAAACAAATTTAGCAGGTAGTTTACGAGCATTGACAATTGCCCGCGAAACCTATATGAATATACTTGATTGCGAACAATGCGAACCCATTTCAAGATTGGCACTTAATTACAGTGAAACGGTTATATGTTCACATGCGCCGCTACAAATGCAAATATAGATGATATTTCGATTACGCTCTCGATGTGAAAAATGTTTGGCTAAATTGCGGGGAAAAAATTATAAGATTTAATTAAAAATCAAATATGTATATCGATACGCTGCGTTGATAAAATTGAAAATGTACCAACTGATTGTGAGTTTACGTAAATCAAGAGATCAAGACATGGGACTCTCGGTCAAGCTGTTCCGTCTCGTGCGTTAACTCACAATTAAAAGAAAATAATTCCGCGTGGCGCTCTTGCGTCGAAAATTTAACGCGAAAAAGATTCTAACGGCGTGGAGCGATGTAATGAAATTTAATGTTTTGCAGTAACATAAATTAACGAGTGTACGACGCGCTTCCACGCGTCACGTGCGTAATATGCACGTACGTGGTCGGATCCGCAGTGAAAAAGGGTCGACCTCATACGACCACGGCATGCTAACGAGAGAGCAATAAAATTAGTCTCAAGCTAATTAAATCGAACGCGCCTCTAATAGGCTAATGGTCGGTAATTAACAATTTGCGCGGCGCGCGCTCGCTCGCGTCGAAGTAAGTGTAGGCTGCACGTACGAGGGAGGGATGGAAAAATATTTATATAGGGAGGTGGCTGCTCGCGCGCGAGTAAACCGTCGTTTAAGCACCACATGGTGCGTGCAAGAAGTACCGCCGCCGGCGCGGAGCGGCGATTCTCCGATGCTCGGGGCAAAATCGCCCGATTTTGCGATATTCATGACGGGGCCCCGTATTCGCTCGCGACATCGTCTTTAGATGTGTGCATCGCACATGTTGCGATCAAGTTTCGCAAAATGGAATTAATTCTCCTGTTTTGCGTGACCTTCAGAGCACACGATGGCGCACATATTGCCTCCATATCTCAACTTCTCCCGCCTCAATCTCTTTCTGCAGAACTTGCAGAATCTACTTCCAAGTTTATAATTTAAAGTATAATGAGAGGTGTGCCAATCCATTCGCTCTATGGTTTATATCGTATGGTTAGTAAATTGTAGTGTAATTATAATTGGGAAAAGATAATCTCCCCTTGAAAAAACTACGTGTAATTAAAAAAGAAATGATATAAAAAATATAGAATAATTCTTTTTCTTTCATTAGTTACGAATTTTTTAGAGAAAAATTGTATGTATGAAAGTCTAATAAGTGTATATTTTTATTGATTATATCAAGACTCTTGTTATTAACGGTTTATTAATATTCAAATATAATGTTTGCAGTATACGAAAGATAAAATTCATTGAGACTTGTTGTAATTACAAACTTCTATTCTTCAAAATCGATTCGAAATTTTCTTTCCAAAATTCTCTTAAAATAATATGCTTTTATTTCTTCTTTATATTTCGATTTTTTTAGAGAAGAAATTATTAAAGTTCTCTCGCTTAAAATAACATATAATTGTTACGCCAATAGTTATTACGCGTTTTCGAACGGCAAACTCTTCAATTCGAAAATAAAGCAACGATACGACGCGTGGAACGAAATCGAGATGAAGCCTGATACGGAATTGGCAATACGAATTGTTCCATTACTCGGTTGATTGAGTGAAAATTATTAGACCCGCCCTATCAGAGGTATTTATGTACATGATGTATCCTTCGCGGAGAGTAATTCCACGCTTGGTTATCGGTGATTCAATTGCCGAATGTTTCATGCGATGACAGTAGAATTGATTCTGCATTAAAATATGATCCCAATGATAATCCGAAAAACAATCGGATGTTCAAAGAGCGTTTTTGTATATAATGAGAGATGTGCCAATCCATTCGTTCTGTGGTTTATATCGTATGGCTAGTAAATTGTAGTATAATTATAATTGGAAAAATATAATCTATGTACATAAAGTTAGCACCGTCATTTTATTTAAAAAATATAATAAAAATTTTGCTATGTTGTGCTAAGTTCATGCTACATTGTGCCGTAAAAATTAATCACATATTTCAAAAGACAAGCGTCAAATAAAAAAACAATTAATAATAAGTTTGTGCTACATTGAACTGTAAAAATTAATTACTTATCTCAAAAGACAAAGCGTGAAGTAAAATAATTTTTTTACACTTTTAAAATGGCGGTGCTACTTCATGTAGATACATCAATGCAAAGTAACTCACCGTCGGCCGTCGGCCGTTGGCCGTCGCTGTTGCCTTACTTCCCTCCGCTTTCATCTATCCTTTTCCACCATTCTGTAATTCCTCGTATCCTCACTTCACACAATTACACTATCACTATCACTGAATGACCTTTTTATATGCTTGCACTATCACTATCACTATCACTCGAGCGGCATACGCCGTAGGTAAGCGACGGAACGAATTCGATTGGATTATCGCGACGATTTTCGAAATTTCGAAGACGATCGCGCGGATTAGCAAACGCGCCGGACGATCGCCTATTGTTTAATTTGACGACGATTCTGATGCTTGACACTTGTTTGTCCGCGATATTCACTTTCAACAGGTTAAAAGACGAGAGTTCATGAAGGGTAGGTAATCCGATCTCAGTCTTATATCTCCTTAATGGGATCAAGAAAAAAACTAATCGAAATGTAAACGTGAACAAGGCTCGAATTATCACTTTTGAAATCTCAAAATCAATTTTTACATCGAAAACAAAGAATTATGTGCTTTTAAGCAGTCATTAAGCAAACGAAGTGCGAATTGAATCGCGACGCGCTTGGAGATATCGAATGTTCCGCGCTTTGTATGTTTCTCACAATCGTTTTTCAAAAATATAATATCACTATCACGGTATAAAGTAATAAAAGGACCGAGGCGATCGCCCGTTACCCGATTCGACACTTCCAACTTTCCGAATTCGTGTACGATGTTCACTTTTTACGGACGAAGAGTCGCGCGGTCGCGGAGCATTAACGATACGTTCTCGCGCTTCCGATCTCCGCGACAGAACTGAAGTGCTTTCTGAGGTTTTGGAAAGAATTGGAAGGAGAAAAATTAGGGGAAGGGGAAGGACCCCTCGGACACATTTCTGAGAATCGACTTCGCGAGCTCCTTTCTAGGAAACCAAAAAACGAGGCATCTCGAGCGAGCGACGAAAAACTCTGCAAAAAAGCGAACGCGCTAGGCCGAGCGCGACGTTCTTCGCGGAACTCAATGTAAACAAACGCCGGATCGCGGAGCAGAAATTTGGTCCTTGTTTCCACGAAGTAGAGCTGAAAGACTTACCAAATATGGTAAATAATAGGAAAGATCGCTGGCCGTCTCCGAATGGAGATGAGAGGAACGCTTCGCCGATCATATTAATTGATGTCCGAGCGCGTAGTTTGGAAAATAAAGGACTATCCGCGGTGTAAATTATACAAGCGAAACTCGAGTTGTTGATGTTATTACGGCGAGACAAGGATAATATAGTTTTATTAAATAAAAATTGTACTGCGTTGTGCTAAATTTGTGTTACATTGTGCCGTAAAAATTAATCGCATATCTCAAAAGACAATTTCGGATAGATAATTCGTACGCGTAATTCGTATCCGTAATTCGACTTTGTAATAATCGGATACGGACAGAAATGCATATCCGAGCTGTGCTAGCCTCTAGCACAAGTCAGCACAACTATTTAATTTTTGCAACTCAATGATATTAAAGGCACTTTATTCTCTCGCGTGTTCGAATTTTTGTTTTATATTTCTTTTTAAAACGAGAAGAAATGTGATTGGAATTTTTACTGCACAATATACGATAGTTAACGTTGTTTCAAACACAATTTTTATTTTGTCGCTAAATGAAAATGGCGGTGCTGGCAAAAAAATAATTTTTTTATTTGATGCTTTGTCTTTTGAGATATGTCATTAATTTGTGCAGCACAATGTAGCATAAACTTAGTACAATAAAAAAACAATTTTTATTATTTTTTAAAAATAAAATAGCGGTGCTAGCTTCATGTACATATATACATCGCGCGTCTGGGCCAAGGTTTGTTAGTTCCCTTCAGGATTTACTTAAGCGTACGAACGTGCGAGAAGTGGTAACGAGCGGCACCGTGGCAGACATAGGGGTATGGGCGAGGATGGTGATGGGAGGGAAACGTAGAACAACGGTATCTCGCATATATCCTGTTCTCCTTCATGCCCGCACGATATCCTTCTCTCTGCACGAGAGAGATTCTGCAGCGTCTACATTCTCGCCGTCAGTTAAATTGTCCCGACCGAATCGAGCCATGTCCCGTTCGAGTCGAAGCCAACCTCGACTTCCCATAATTTTGCGATGACAGCACGGGCTTCCATGCCAAAAGTTCTGATAATTGTCGATATTACTGAAACTCTATATATGATCCGCATAATTTGTTTACGGAATGCCGCTTATCTACAGGCGTTTACGCGCGATCTGCATTGTTACTCAAAATTTTACTCTTGAATCTCTTGAGAAATTATATCAAATTCTTTATGATTTTGAGACATTATCCTGCTATCTATTTTAATGTATCTGAATCTATTTTGAGCTATTAACAACATTATTGAAAAACGATAAAACTATGTTAAAATTATTATTAGAATTTTACATGCAATTTATGTTTGTATCTATCTTTACATTTATTTTAAATTAATGTATTTTTTAAATAGAATTATTTGTAAACGGATATTTGGAAATTTAATAAGTTTCTTTTTATTATCCATTATTGTTCATCCTACAAAATATTGAGATTCTAGTTTTTGTCAAACTTCTTTTAGAATGTATAATTTATATAAACTAGTTATTTAAATTTTTACTTATGTCATACAATTTATCAAAAAATAGGAATTATTGCTTTGCTAAATCTTTGTTTTTATCACTCTCAAAGTTCTGAGAAAAAATAAATGTAACTTTAATCATTCTATAATAAATGTTATCTGGGCTTATAATATTATTAAATTTTTCGAAATGAATTCCGATCAGAATTATTTAATTTTTCTCAGATAACACAGTAGAAATTTAGAACATAACTAAATCATTTCGATCGTAATTTATTCCAAAAAGTTCTACAATATGTATTCTCCTTTAAGTTAATAAATGAGATATTAAAATATTAATTTAATATAAAACTGATAATAGATGACATTTCAAGCAATAATAATTCTATGAAAATTGACTTCTATTTACTTCACCAATTAGAACGACAAACAAGTCCACTTTTAGTATCTTAATAAATTTAAATATTTTTATCCATGCAAGAATTCATACTTCTTCAAATTGTAAATAACGTAATTTATAAAATTGATTCCAACACTTCGGTGAGTTAAAAGCAAAGATACTGCTCCAAAATTAAATTATAAAATATCAAAGTGTTAAATGGCATCATATATACATGTCAATCATAAATTATAGATTATCGTACTAATTCAATAGGTATTTTGACTAATATTAAAATATTGTTATTGTACATATGAAAGTAGTGCTGTGAAAAATATTGTTTTAAATGTCATCTAAAGCAATTATTATTATTAAAGGCTGACAAAACAGATAAATAAGAAAGTTATTAGGTCTCATGTATATTATCTAAAAATTTCCTAAACTATTTCTCTGTATATTTTAAATTTTTCTTACTCCAAGGATTTTCCTTCGATTTAATTTGAGATAGAATTTATACAACGGAAATGAAAATAACTCCCATGCTAAAATGCTAAATTTATTATATCACAATAGATTCATTTCTTCATAGTCTGTAGGGCTTTTATAACATACTATACACAAAGTGAAATTAGATTGTGTTTATTGCAGGATCATGTGCACCATGTCATTTAAGACATTTTGTTCACAATGGCTGTGTGCAAGGATTGCAACTGACCTGCCCATTTATCAAGAGCATTGTAACGCGCAGCGCATACCGATTTCTTATCTAATTCAAGAACCTGATTTACCTGCAAAGAATATGGGAAATTATATATAATCAGAATATCGAGAATTATATATAATCATAGTTTCAGATTATACAATTACCTGATCTATACGACCATGAATAGTATTATCCAAAATACAAGATACCAAGAGACTTTCCACTTCGGAAACGTCAATATTCAATTCCTTGCTTATAAAAGGAATATAAATTCTAGTATATGGTCTTATCAATTTGATTAGAACCTAAAACAATTGCATTAATAAAATATCGCGATGTTATGACATACAAATGTATATTATCTCAAACATCTTAAGAAATTATAAAATAAAAACTTTGTGATTAACATTAATGTAAGCTAAAGATATATACCTGTGTACGTATGTTCCGTAACAAATCCTCAATGTGTTCTCTAATAAAGGGATCGTCCATAATATTGTTCCTATTTTGTTTTAAAATTAATTCAAATTGATTAATATCATTATTCTGATAACTGACAACTAAATTCGTCATTGCTAAAATTTCTGGATCATTCTTGTAAGGTTTTGCCTCTTGCGAATCAAATGGATTAATACCAGACTTCATTAACCTATATAATCATATATATATTTAATTGTATAAATATAATATAGATAATAATAATAATGATGCAGAATACAGAATTATACTTACATATTGGCCAAAACTAAGTACTTTAAACATGTTGTACGTCTCGGTGAACCAGATTCGTCATAATTTTTAAAGGCTTCGAAAAAGTCGGTGTGAGCTCTTTCAAATTCTCCTTCCCTTAAATGCATCTTACCTCCACATTCTGAAAAAAAGTACAAGCACTTTGTTACTTTGCATCTTTAAGTGATATACATACATGTAAAGTTATTACAACAATGATATATTGCTGCTTCTGGAAACAAGTTACCTCTAATAACACCCATAATTAGTGGATGAGGAATAGCACTTTTAATATGAAGACTTTGTTCATAAAGTGTTTTCAATTTCTTATTATTTTTTTGTGCTGTATACATTTGTATCTCTAAGGCATAAATTTCCAATAACTGTGTTCCTTTCTTCAGATCATCTTCTCCGTCATCAGTCTAAAAACATAAAATTAAATATGTACATAAATATACATTCAATCACATGTTATTTATATACATACTTAACATAACAAGTTAAATATATACGTAACTGGATGATATATTCAATCACATGGTACTTGTGTATATACATATACATACCTGACAACTTTGATGAAGTTGTTTTAGTATTTTTGCCAATTTATTAAAATCTGAACGGTCATAATATAATTTTCCCAATTTTGTATTTGTTTTAAACCATAACCTATCATTCTTTGCATCTTTTAATGCGTCTAACGTGGTTTCATAAAAGTCTTGCAATAACTCCATCTTAAAGAACATATTCATTACTTTTTACAAAAGAAAAAGAAATTTAATCAAATAAATTGAGAGTAAAACAATTTATCGAGATAAATACATAATATGTTTATTTGCCGAATGTACTTACATTTTTTGATGTACTAATATAATCCAATATAGAATTTATTGACTTTTCTGAGTGGTTTCTAGTAACTGCACTTTTAATGTACGTTAATAATTGTTTATATCTCGACATCATCTCTTTATAATTGGACTGAAAAGAAGACGTATTATATTTAACGTTTATATATGACCAGAGCTACAAATATTGCTAACACATTTTTTTCTCACATACCAGTTTAAAATTAATTTTGATCATCTGTTTCAAAGCCTTAAAGCCCCATTCTCCCTTCTCGCCGCCTTCCAGATCCAGTACTTTCTGGAAACTTTGTAAAGCAGCTTTTGGGTCATCTTCTTTGAGAGCTTTACTATTATAATATTGATTTTCTAGATCAACGTCTGGCTCCGAGTTGGAATCCTCAGAATACTCCTAAAACAAATTAGCGATTAGGCAGTCGGGGACGTTCAACAGTAAAGCATACCTGATTCAGCCCGTAGGCAAGATTGCTAAACCTAACCTAATCAGACGTGCAATCGAAAATATTTGCGTAAGATGCAACGAAAGAGTTGTCGAATTACGGGCCCGTTGGATCGATGGAAATCTTTCCAAGGTGTCTCTCGGACTATTTTTAAACGCCGGACGCTTCGCAGCTCCAGAAATCCTAACCTCGCCGCGAGCCGGAAAGAACGTACGCCGCGAAATGACGGCGGCGCAGTTCTCCGGTGGGAAACTTACCAATCCGTAATCCTCTTCCTCCTCGCACATGAAATCTTCATCACCATCGGACATTTCGCGGACTCCTCTTGGCCAACGTTAACACGAATTTTTATACGCGGTTACCCGCTGACAACGACGGTTATGTACGGGTGTACACTGTACAGTGTATTTTGAAATCCGCCTCTGCGTGAACGCCAGCAGAGAGAAACCTGAGAGCGGTCATCCCGGCCTTTTTCGTGGGACCGATCGTTGGCCTAGCTTTAGCGCCAAACGTGGATGTAGAACTAACGTGGCCACATTCACTGTCGATAAATCATTTCTGTGCATGGTGTGCATCCATGCTACATCCACTTTTTGATCATGTTGCGAAATTACTTTTGTGTTTGTATGCTATATATCTACACGTTGTGGATATTTCGCGAATTTTATTAATAATTTATCCATTATCCAATATATATATTTTTTTGACTGTATATTTTCGTGAATACTTTATGTGAGATATTTCATATTTTATATTAAAAAATGTCATGACAAAATTTAAATTAACTCGAAAAGTACTTGACAAAAATATATTTTATTATAGCGTTTTGGAAACTTCTCGAGATAAGCTACAAGAATATGTAATAAAAAGTATAGAGTTCCGTTTAAAGAATCGAAGGTGACCTTCATATGATCTATAAATAATTATCCAAGGTCAAACCAATGGCATCATCTTATGTCCCTTTTAAAGTAAAACAACTTTTGTAAGAAACATTTTTCTGTAAAAGGCATAGGAAAAGAGATATTTGAGAATGTCCAGTTTTCGATATCACCGTAGCGCGCCCCGCTATGTAGTGCGAAGCGCCGCCGCTAGGCGGCCACGGCCGCAATAGCTAACTCGTAAGTAAATTTCAACACGGTTTTTTTATAAGGAGTGTTCGCGGCGCGCCCCAGCATTATGCGCTGGGACGCCGCGCCGCACGGTACAGGACTCGACGGTTAGTCAGCGCTCGACACTGCTCGGGAGTCAAGACGACTGCTACGCGGGAACTGCCGCCGAACGCGACGCGCGGCGCGGATAGGTGAGACACCCGCCGTTCGCCGTGGCCCGCGGCGCTGTCGCCATTTGCACGGCGAGGCTCGAGCGAACAGGTAAGCGTAGCGCGCTCCGACACGTATCACTATTATGGCTCCTGCATATAATGCTTGCCGCGCGGTGGATGTTGGGTGCCAATCAAATCCATCCGCCACGCGGAAAAAGTTAATTTCGATCCAATTTTGATTGACTACTGCACCCAACTTCCGCCGCGCGGCAAGTGTTACTGCGTCCTGTGTGCAGGAGCTATTACTCCTCGAAACATTGTTCGCGATTCGAGTATATCTCGCGACACACGCGTAAAATTGTTCGACATTCGACTATTTTTTCGCGATCGTGCCATCACGCCCGTTTAATTGACTCGCGTAGAATCGCTACGTTCAGGCGGGTGCCGTCCCGTTCGAATTTGTCGGCCATTCGCCAAGTATTGCGAATGCGAGATAGATCATCCACACGCCCCCCTCGTGGCGTGCCACCTTGTCGTGGTGAGGGGGCTCACCTGTCGCTCCTAAGAGCTTCGGGTGCTAAGAGCACGCCTGGAACGGGCTGA